>CAJNIZ010005986.1:6724-18388 GCA_905231905.1 Symbiodinium pilosum | reverse complement strand
TATTATTCATAGACTTTAGGGCCCATTGTAGGCATTTTCAGGGTAGTTACCTGCAATTTTGTGGGTTTGTACCGTTATACCTACTCATTAGGAGGTAATTACTGCTAAGCTGTAGGCAATCAAGGTTACAGGTGGGTTAAGGGTAGTTCCCAAAGGATGGGAAGCTGTTTTGCTTGGCAGTCTTTTTTTCCGAAATGCGCTCTCTTTCACTTAAGTAAGAGAAGACAACATGTACCACCAAACCAGGCGGCCGCTTCAACGGAAGGCGTTTAGGCTTTAGAGTCAAACCTGCGTCCTGCTGGCTGGAACAGCAGGTACTTTGGTTGAGGGTTTCTGTTTTAGTGGCTTAGAGCTGCGGCCAGCATGAATACCTGACCAGAAGACGTCCTGACAACATGCCCAGAAGTAGAACAAGCCTTCCCTAAACCCCCAAACCCCCAAACCCTAACTCCTACCCCTAAACCCCGAAACCCTAAACCCGTACACCCTAAACCTGGGGTCAAGGAACCCTGCATTTCACAATGACAGGCTTCAATGACCCCCCTTGTCATTCCTTGCGCAGTTCTTAGTGTTTAGGGTTTTGGAATTATAGGTGAGGGTGTAAGGTTCGGGGGTCTTGGGTTATACCAGCTGTCCCTGTAGTCGCCTCCATGCCTGGTCTCCAGAATGATTATAAAGACCTGTAAATTGGGTTTCTTTAAAGGGTTTTACATGGGTTATACAGGGTTATATATAGTCATATGGGGTTTAGGGTTTAGGGATTAGGGTTTAGGGTTTTCCAAAATTAGGGGTACTTTTTGGGGTCCCAATAATAAGGAACACAATATTGTTGGGCCTGTATTGGTGTCATTTTTTGTGGAAATTACCAGATCTTGTCCCCTGTGCTGGAGTACCAGACGGAAAAGAACATGGAAAATGACATGGAAACTGGGTTGCAAGGGCTTCAAACAGGGAATACTACCAACATTATGGTAACTCAACCAGACTTCAAATTGATATTGGTAACTTTTGAAGCCCCTATAGTACCCTTATTCTTGAAATCTAGCAGGGCCCTCCACCGACAGGACCGTATCCTTGGGTCCCATGGACCTCCCGTGTGCGGTGAAGAACAGCCGTTCCCCGCCAATGCGATAGGTGTTTTGGGTCACTACTGCGGGTATATGAGAGGCTTGGGTAGGGCAACGTTGGTAGGTCCACCTGAAAGCCCTCCCTAGACCCTAAACCCTAAACCCCAAATCCAAATCCTAAATCGCATCCCCCAAGCCCAAAATGAGGTTTCTGCATTTTGTTGTGCGGACGCCTCAGTGTTGCACGGGCTTTGCAGCTGCTGCTGTTTCTTTGGAAAGGAGGGTTTTCCTTAGGATTTAGGATCTGGATGAAGGGTTAGGGTTAAGGGATGCTCCTTGAAGGCATACATCAGAATGAGGGCTAAAGTACGTGGATGTTTGCGAAATGGATACTAGCTTCCATTCGGATGACATGGTCATTGTAAAATCTTCAGGGCCATGGTCTGTAAGGATCTTGCGCTTCTCAGGTCGCCAGGCCCCCTGAACCCGATTTAGGGTTTAGGATTTAGGGTTTAGGGTTATAAGCGAGACCCGAAACCATTCAATGGTAGACCCCGAAGCCCGAACTCTAAATTATGGACCTTACGCCCTCAACCCTAAATCTTTAATCCTCAGACTCCAGGACCTTTCCTTAAGCCACAAGCAGGCAGATAACCTGTATCCAAGAATGGCAGAAGATCCCGGAGTCCAATATTAGGGTCCTTAGCACCATTTACCGGTATATTCCTAAATTAAAGGGTATTGCGATCTCTGGGTAAGACCCGACATTAGCCCCAAAGCCGGGTCGAGCAGGATTTTGGGTTGAGGATTTCTTCGGCCTAGCTGAGTTCAGCAGGAATTCCCTCAAGGCTATCTCCGAGGATCCAAGTACACGAATAATACCTACGTTGGGCCCTAAAGTCTGTAAAAGCTACCTATACCTAAACCCCAAAAGTATGTAAAATAATGGCCCTAAACCCATCATAGTAAGCCATAAAGACCATTATTTTACATACTTTTGGGGTCCAGGTACTGGGCTATTTGCATCCCTGGGCTATAAGCATCCCTAAGCCCCAGATCCTAAACCCTAAATCCTAAACCCTAAGCCCTAAACCGTTACCTACATTGGGCTATTTGAATCCCTAGGGTATTGTTTGGGTTTGTAGGAACCCTCCTGGCCCAAAATCCGAATAATCAGATGCGTGGTATTTTGGAAATACTACTTTGGGGAAAGTACATGAGTATTAAGCACCCAGAAAGACCAATCTCCCTTTACTAGGGAATACCTTAAACCATGATAGGGATCTAAGTATGAATGAATTTAGGGTATGTTCCCTAATTTTGGAACATTGGGTTTTCCGGGCATTTGGATCCTTGGAGGAATTGTGGGGTCGTTGGGGAAACTCAGCCTTCACGTCTTGTGGTTCTTGTACAGACCTTCCGAAGACCAACCCGAAGCTCCCAATGGAGAAGCCCAAAAACCCAAGCCCAAAACCCTCAGCACTCAACCCTGAACCCAATACCTGAGCCCAAAACCCTAAGCCCTGGGCCCTTAGACCCTAGGCCCTAACCCAAAACCCTGAGCCCTGAGCCCTAAATCCTTAGCCCTAAGCTCTAAACGATAAGCCTTCCACATTAAACCCTAGACACTAAACCCTACCTAGACCCTCCAATGTAGTACCTTCTTCGTAGTCCTAGGAAGAGTCCTAACCCAAAAACAATACCAAACCCAGAGAGGAACTACATTGAAGGGTCCAGGTAAGCCACAAACCTTGATCCGGGACGTTGATGTCTGAATTCTGCGCACTCCTACCTGCGGGTCACACGCCTTTCTCATGCCAAGCTAGAAGCATTGTTTCAGAACTTAAAAAGGGATCTTAAAAAGGGACCCCTGCAAAGGGGCTATGGGGTTAGGGTTGCCAGAAATGTCGGCCCGTTGTTGGGGGAATCCCCATAATCAAGATGGGGTTTATTGCGGAGGCCAGCCTATTCTTGAGGGACGCGCAAATCAAGCCTGAAGCATGCCAAATTCTTTGCAATCCCTGCGCATAACACCTACGGTAGCAGACAGTAGTCGCATGTGCCTGCACAGTCGCAACGATTTTCCTCTTCTCTTAAATTGGATCCCTGATCTACCTTCTATAGGAACTCTCAACTATGGAGGCCTCAAAGACGATCCACTCTCAAATCCCTGATTCAGGCTAGGGCAAGTGGTGTCCTTGCAGCACCTGCTTATCGGTGCCCTCATTGTGTGCGTTTCTCAGCAGTCCATCTCCAAGTAGTGTGGATTTCCGAGAAACCAAAGAGGCGAATATGGCAGCCATTTAATTCATGATTTGCTTGTCCATTTGATTCTCCATTATTGGGGGTAGTATCCCTGTCTAATCCCCTAAGTCCTAAGCCCTTAACCCTAAACCAACATAGAAGGGGATTGTGGCTCTCCTCTCTGGGGCGCCTATGAATTCGACCTTGTCCTTGGGGGCATATAGTGTCAATATCAGGCGCACCAAGGGACCATTAAGGGTGTAGCCCGAAATCTACATACGAACTACTATCTTTGCCTTTGGTGTTTGGGGTGTAGGCTCTGGGGTTTAGGGTTCGCAAGGGACCCTTTAGGCTGGAGATAGGGTGCCTATGATAATTTTGTGTAGTCACGAGTGGATCCTCTAAAAAATAAGGAAGCCATGTCCATTGATCACATGGAAAGTATGTTGACTGTAGCTCATATGATCCGTCTGTTCAATCCTAAGCAAACCCTTTGCAAGCTTGACTCTGGATTGCGGCCTCTGAGCTCTTCAGGAAAGCTCCGTGTTGTAAGAGCACTGTAGCAGTACCGTGCCACCAGGAGTTGCCACGGCATCCTAGAGAAAGCCAAACCCTAAACCCTACTAAACCCACAAACACTAAACCCTGAACCCTCAACCCTAGTAGCTCAGCCCCTGCCACCATGCCTAGAGTCCCAAATAGCCCAATGTAGCTACTAGTTACCGACTTTAGGGCCCAATGTAGTATTATTTGCATACTTGGATCCCTATATAACCCCCATATAACCCCATTTTCCATTTCATGGTCCATTTTCTTTTCCCTTTGATTCTCCATTATTGGTGTCATTTGTTTGCTTGGATCCCTAGGGCATGTATCTTAGAATAGAAAAGAGAGCGTTCCATTGATCTGCACGAGCTAGGCTTCGCTATGATAGTCTCAGACCGCTGATGGAAGCGGTTTGTGCTACCTCCCACATGTAGCCATCTGAGCCGTAATCTGAGCTCCTGAAACGGGGTTTAATATAGGGGATTATATACGGGGACTACGATAGGGGTTACTAAGGAGGATATTAGGAGTTTAGACTATAACTTCTATAATCCCCTACATAACCCTATATGTAGCAGTTTCCATTTCATTTTCCATTTTCTTTTCCATTTGATTCTCCATTACTAAGGGGGATTTTGGACTATAGCTCATCTGATAGCTGGGGCTAGCCTAGATAGCCCACCAGTTCAAGGCCCGACCTGAGAACCCATCCTGGCAATAGATTTCGGTTTAGGGTTTAGGGTTTAGGGTTTAGGGTTTGGGGCCTAAGGGTCAGTGTTTAGGGCTTACGGTTCTGGGCCTAGGATCTAGGATCTAAATATCAAAACTGTAGCCAACCGACACTTTTGCGCACCTTGAGAACTACGATAGGAGCGTCATGGCAACCCCAACCCCAAAATTGACGCCTACAATCATAAGGATGACCCACACGGTGCTTAGTGCAGCGTTCCGGTCTGCACAAATTTCATTATAAAACTATATGTCTCAAAACAGCACACCGACAAGAACTCGCCGAAACACTCGATGCCTTTTTAGAGGGAGCCTTCAAAGAGCTTTATGAAGCCGCCAACGACCCTTTTGAAAACATAATATCAACTGGGAAAGTCTTGATAAACGCTGGGCTAGGGAAAGCCCATGGCACCAAAAATCCGCCCTTGCAAAGGCCTGCTGAAGGCGCTTGCGCCGAGGCAGACGTGCGTTTGCTGTTGAGGGTTAGGACGATTTTTGGCTATACTCTACCTGGCTCCTTATATCGGATACCATGAATGCTTGATTTGAAGGGAATCAAACAGCCTTAGACCCCAACCCTAAACACCTAACCCCAGGCCTTAATCCTTAAACCCCGAACTCCACACCCATGCTCAGACAGCTAACCTGCACCCTGTATGGCCCTAATGTGGGCTGCTGCTAAGGAACTTAAGATAAGCTACTGTAATGAGGATATATATGTTTCAGGCTTTAGGGGTACTAGAATAAGGAAACCCTGCTGTTTGGTATGCACCCATATTATGGTAACTTAAACTAAGCTAGTTCATTATCGGCAAGCTAGTAACCGTGGGGTTTGGGTACGCGGCCAGAAAGTTGTCGTGCCCTTGGGCTGAAGATTTAGGGGTTGGAGGTGTCAAGGGTTTACAGGCTTAGGGCCTAGAATTTCAGAATTTACGATGTTCAGGGTTTCGGGGAGTAGCGTTTTAGGGGTGTTTAGGCTTCAGGAAGAAGGATTTAGCATTCGTGGTTTTAGAATTGGATCGGCCGTCCCAACGAACTAACACGAAAATGGCTATTCTACAACGCGTGACAGCACTGTGTCCCTTTCAACCATTCCGTAGCGCCTTGAAGTTTCTCAAGAAACCCAACCCTAAACCCTAAACCCTAAACCGCGTAGTTTTTCTTTCGGTTGAGGGTACCAAGGAACGAAGCCCTGCATTTGAATAGTGGAGGCCGCCATCCAAGTTTCAAGACCCATACGATAGTACCGAGGGTTTAGGGTTTAGGGTTTAGGGTTTAGGATTTAGGGTTTAGGGTTTAGGATTTAGGGCTGAGGGTTTAGGATTTAGGAGGGGGTTACCGTAAGGGTGTAGGATTTGGGGGTAGCTTCTATGGATCGTTGCCCGATAAGGGCCTCAGGCTAGCCAGCCATCTACCGGGGTAGATTATAGCTAGGTTACCCCAATTGTAAGCCTAGATGTGGATACCCTGCATTAGATTATAGCTTCAGGTAGCCGCATAGCAACCATTCATTTTTAACATCCCAAGCAGGCCAACGCTAGAACCTTAATCAGCTAGTCTCAGTCCTACAATCCAACCTACACTTAAAAACCTTCAAGGGAACCTGTTCTTGCTGGTGCCTGGGGGTAGTGTGGGAGTCGGCCCGTATGACAGTCCCTATATAGCATTCAAACCCGCAACTATATAGCCTAGAATAATGACGGGCTGTATAGTAATACGGTTTTTCAGTGGAAGTACTAGTCACCCATATTCACCCCCTCATGTCCCTTGACTGGGTTGCTGTTAAGGAACTCAAATTAACTTGCCATCTTATGGGTTTACATAAGTTCCTAAACAGCAGCAGCCCAGTTGCAAGTCTTGCATCAGTCTTCGCCAACCTTTGGCGGCGCCTCATTGGCACTACCACCATGGTTGGCCACGCCCTGAGACATTGGGGCGCTCAAAGAAGACGACATAGGGTTCAGGGTTAAGGGTGGTTTTCTACAACTTTTGCACCTGAACCCGTTCGGTCTGCTTTTTCAGATTATTAACCTAAAGCTTGATTTTTTTTGCGGCGAGTAGTGAGCCTCCAGATGGAGCTGGTTTATGTTTCTTGGTCTTATATTCCCCCTTAAGTAGATAGAATATGGCTTCGGGTATATTACACTAAGATCCCCATATACCCCATAGTCTATCTGCTGCATGGTTAGTCCATAGTTAACTACCACCACCGATACTACCACCAGTGACCCATGGAGTTACATGAGTTTTTGAGATTGGGGCCGCCAAAAGCTCCTAAAAGGGGACATACAGGGCATAAGAAAAAGGGTTAGGGATTAGGTTTTAGGGTTTAGGGTGTATCCCCCTTAATACCCCTATAGACAACTCCTTAAGGGGTTATTAAGGGGGATATCAGGAGTTCAGACAATGGCTCACATGGGTGGTACGTTTTGGGGCCCCCCAACAAACATGAAGGGTTCAGCCTGCGTTGTTCAGTTTAGTGATTGGGGCCTACCTGGGGCCCTGCTTTTCTAGGTTGCTGTTGAAGGACTTAAACTGAGTTCCCACAATATGAGCCATAGTCTAAACTCCTTAAAGTTTGGTTATCTAGGGGGTTATCATAGGGCTTATGAAGGGGGATACTAGGAGTTTGAATCATAGCTCATATGGGTATACACGGTTTAGGGTTTAGGGCTTAGCGTTTACGGGTTTAAGTTTCCATGATACGGGTACATAGTAAATGATCGGGTCTCCTTACTACAATAGCTAGATTCAAGTTCCTCAACAGTGAAGCAACCCAGTTTTTCGAAGACTCTCTATTCTTGCTGTGCTACGCGTTTTGCGTTTTGCTGACGATCCAACTAGTACTGCTATCACTTTGCTCCTACGAATTCTTCCATTTTAATAGAGCGGATTGTCATGAATCTCTGCACATAAAGGGTTTGGGTGAGATTTTTTTCTAAAAAAAAGCTGCCTCCAGACACAAAGCTGGAAATTGTCCGCTCTACGCCTTAAAACCTCAACCTTAAATCCAAAAGCTACGCTTTTGGCTATGAAATCTTGAAGTTGTGATTGCAATCCTGAAGGCATAAAATCCTAAACCCTAAACCATCTAAACCCACAATCCAAAACCCTTAATCCTAAACCCTAAATCCTAAACCTATCTCCTAAACCCCAAATCAAAAACCCTAAATCCTAAACCCTAAATCCTAAGCACGAAATCCAAAACCATAAATCCTAAGCCTAAACCCTAAATCCTAAACCCTAAATCCAAAGCCATAAATCCTAAACCCTAGATCCTAAATCCAAAACCCTAAATCCAAAACCTTAAATCCTAAACCCGAAATCCTAAACCCGAAATCCTAAACCCTAAACCTTAAACCCTAAACCCTTAACCCTAAGCCGTGTTTGGACCGAGGTTCCTTCCCTGCAGCTCCACGCCATTGCCCTCGGCCTTTCCATGGTCCGGGTGCCCATTTGAGTAGTAGTTTATTTGGGGATACTAGGGTACCCAACAGGGTTTAGGGGTTTAGGGTTTCGGGGTTCAGGTTTAGGTTTGAGTAGTATTCAATTTGGGGATACTATGGTACCCAGTATAGAGTAAGATTCTATCCTCCTTTTGGGTATAGTATTTCATATAAGGAATGTAATCGTACTGGGTTTAAGCACAAAAGACACTACTCATTTAGGGTTTCGGGCTTAGGGCTTAGGTGACTAGCAGGGAAAATGATGATTGTATTCGGGTCCTCTTTTATTGCTGCTATACCACCATTGCAGGGTGGGGCGCGTCCTCCTCCTGATCTGTACAGTTTTCAGGTTAAGACTTTCGGGTGTAGGGGATAGGAAGTTTTAGTTAAGGGAGCTTTGAGTAGGGAAGCATTTTTCTTCAGTTGGGGAGTTTCCAAAAATAGGGTCCCACCCCTAGATCTTATAGGTGCTGCAATATAATTCTTAGCCAAAAGGGGCCCATGGTTTTGAGAATAACCCTAAACCCTAAACCTTAAACCCTAAGCCCTATGGAAGTTGGCTGTTTGCATCCCAATGGCCACAGAGTCTAGAGCACGCACTTTTCTTGAGATGAAGTCTAAAGCGCCCGATCGTGGAGTTCCACACGCCTTCGCGCCCATAAAGGCGTCTAGAGAATTTGTTCGAACACATTGTGGGGTTGTACTCCTTTTTTTGAGTTTGTCCTCAAATTAAACATAAAGAATCTCTAATAGGCACTCCCTATCCCTATGAGCCCCTATGTATCCCTAAACCCTATAATCTCTTAGGTGGACCCCCACCTGTAATAGTGAATATAAGGGATAATAAGGATTATATTAGGGTCCTATTACATTCCTATTATACCACTATTATACGGTGGGGGGGTCCTCCTAACCTATAATCCCTATGTATCCCTAGCGGTCCCGAGCTGAGAAACTCCCATACCTGGACCCCAAAAGTATGTAAAATAATGGCCTTTATGGCTATTATTATGGGTTTAGGGCCGTTATGTTACATACTCTTGGGGTTTAGGTAGAAGTCGGGTCCTTATGACTGGGGCAGGCTAAGATTTGGAAGATATTGGGGTTGCCACGCAGTAAGGGCCTAGGATTTAGGGTTATCAGGGCTTGAGGAAATCAAATTCAGCTACCATACTATGGATATCAGTAGAACGTGTGGTCTCCTCATAATGGCAACAAAATTCTACACCCAATTCCGCCCTCTACAGGGCCAGTTGCCATTTCATGCTCCTATTGTGGCTCCATTACCGTAGCATGAAGCTTTGCCCTCAATAGGGCCATATCTCAGAACAGGGAACCGTCTTGATTTTGGACACTTTTTTTGTTGACGCCTCATGTCTCAGATCTAGCGTGTAGGGTTCGAGCAATTTACCGGCCACATCTTAGAATGAGATCCCTGAGATGCCCCTGAAAGAGGCCCAACTGGCCGGAAATGCCAAAATGCCGCAAAGAGGTACTCAAGCAAAATGTAATAACCCTAAACCCTACACCCTTCCAACATCATACCTTGTTGATGTAAATAGCTTCACGAGGTTGCAGCTTGTCTGCCCGTGGGAGAGACCACACTCTCAGACCAATAGTGTTATGGTTCACTTGGCCACCCTGACCATGCCATTACAAGGCTTCGGGGTTAAAACCCTACACCCTAAACCGTTTGGGTTGAGGTTTTAGGGCTACTGCCCGGGCCAAACCGTAAGCCGGAGAGCCTTCCCCAGAAGTGGCACAGCGCTGTTCTTCCTTCTCAGGTTCGGATCTGGCAGGAGCAGGATGCGTGCTGCCGGCTGGATAATTTTCAAAGCCCTACGGATCCAAATAGCCCAATGTAGGTAATATTTACAGACTTTAGGGCCACATGTAGGTATTATCTGTATACTTGGATCCCTAAATAACCCCCATATAACCCAGTTTCCATTTCATGTTCCATTTTCTTTTCCATTTGATTCTCCATTATTGGTATTATTTGTATACTTGGATCCCTACCCTAAACCCTGCACCCTTGGGTCCCTCGGATCCCTACGGAAAGGCTTAGGTTTCAGTGTTCAGCAGCGGGGGTCTCCTAAGCCCTAAACCCTATAAACCCTAACCGTTACAAGCCCTGATGTATCCTGGAATACTGCAATCACTGACTCCCTAAGACAAGCCAGAGAACTCCAAGGACACCCTGTTCTTAGGGTTTAGGGTTTAGGGCCTAGGGCCCCCCCAACTGAGAGAAGAAAGGAAATCATGTATATAGGAGCTGTCGTCGAAACCAATCATGTCACGCATCCCTTATCCCTCAACTTTAAACAGGGAAGTATAACTTATAACCGGTAGGTATGGCAAACCCAAGTTAAAACCAGGTAATATCTCATAGTCCCTCATAGTTCCTATTAAGGAGAAACATAACTGATTCGCAGTATACCTGCCCAGGATAACCGAAGGGGCTACCCACCAAGGAAGGGTCGGTGCGCTTGCTGCTCCGCTTGCACAAGTCTGCAACTTCTGAAACTTTACGCTGCCATAAATGCGTACCTGCGAGCTTTGTAAACATACTAGGCTCCAGCAAAGTAGACATCCTAAGCAATGCAGCTGGCTTTGCAATACGTGGGCCTTGTCTGCTCCCATGTTGGGTCCGCCCCTTAAACCCTCAATCTTAAACTGGATGCGCAAAGCAAACATGCGCGAGGGCGATGTTCTCCTACACGTGGTCTAGGGCTTGGGGTTTAGGCTTCAGGGAAGATCTGAGAGCTTTACGGTGCAAGGCTCAGGGTTTAGGGCCAAATCTGCCGGTAGAATCTGCAAGTGTGTTAAACTTCAAATGGTAATTTACCAAATTAGGGGGACCCCAATATAGACCCCAAAATACTATACTCCTTATTATTGGGACCCCCAAAATGGTACCCCTAATTTTGGGAAACCCCCAAATGCTTCTCTACCTGAGTGCCTCTGACCCCCAACAACCATCTCACGCAGAAAGGATCCCTTTCTACATGTTCGCCTTAACCCTAAGCACTATACTTCCCCTTAAGTAGATAGAATATGGCTTTGGATATATTAAAATCAGATCCCCGCATACCCCATATTCTATCTACTTACAGTAAGGGGGACGATATTCGTTCATAATCCCCAGATGGAGATGGTCATTTTGTGCATATCTGGGATCAAGTGCCAAGGACGTCATTGCGGTGATCAATGGCAAAAGCTTCAATCAGCTGCACTTGTTGATTCGAAGCAAATGCGAAGTGCCCTGGTGGCGAAGTTTGCAGAATGAAGTGACATCAAAGCTGGCGCCAGCAAAGAGCTGGTCCCGAGGCTGCAAGGCATGCTGGAGAAAGTCAAAGCTTCCAATCATGAGAAAGACTTCGGCAAGCTTCTTGCTCCGGCCACTGAGGCTTTGACAGAGCTCCCTCATCTTGAGCACAACTTGCGCTAGGGTGCAACCAATCACCTTCGCAACCACATCCGCAGCATGGTGCAGAAGATTGGCAAAGGCATTCTGAAGTTGGAGTCCTAAAACAATTCCTATCGCATCCCTACTGGCGATCCCCATACGCCCCTTCGTGTAGTATGGTCCCTATAAAGCCTAAACCATCCTAAACCCTAATCCCTGAACC
>CAJNIZ010005985.1:0-16304 GCA_905231905.1 Symbiodinium pilosum | reverse complement strand
ACTGGGGTTCCAAATCCCTTAGGGACAAAGGTTTACGTCTTCCGCCGGTCCTTTGATGAACTGGAACCGCCGGGCGAAGGGATCCTTGCTCAAGCAGTTGCTTGCCTCAATTGGACATTTCTCAATAGGGATATATAGGGGTTTAGGATTTAGGGTTTAGGGGTTAGGGGTTATATGGGATTACATAGGGGTTATATCCGGATTATATAGGGTTCTTTATAGGGCGTTTCTCAGTATCAGGGGCCCTAGGGACCCGTCTCTATATACTCCCTTCATACCATATCATGCTTTTATAGCCCCTTTCAAAATCCCCATATAACCCTTACGTCATCCTTTTGCTTTTGAAGGCCCCAGTATCATGCTTACGTAGTCCTTCTGCAACCCCTTTATAACCCTAAACCTTCAACTGGTTAGGTTAGCAACCCGGCCATCAACGAGCCTGCAGCACGAAGGCGAAGGGCAGAGCTAATCAAGGGAAACAGCTGCTTGGCTTCTTCGGGTTTAGGATTCAGAGTTCATATAGGTGTTCCAAGGGGAAATGTGTAGGGATCGACCTGTAGGGGCCGGGGTTATATGCCGGATGGCTAGGGGATTCATGTGGATGATATGTGGCAACTATGTGCCTTCAAGTACATGGGCCACAAACGAAGGCCGTATCAGCAAAGTTTGGGGTTGTGAGGTATGATTCAGGCCCTTAGTCTTGGGGGGGGCAAGTATTGGGGGTTGCCATAGTAGTCCTGTGACTTCTGGTTGAAGGCAGCTTGCCTGTTAGAAATAAAGCTTTTAGGGTTTGGCTCCTTGGGCCACCTGTGCCTAACACCCTAAATCCTATAACTGAGCCCTGAGCCCTATAAACCCTAAACCCTATCAACCCTAAACCCTATAAACCCTAAACGAGTCCAGACAGGCAGAGGTCCGAGTCGAGTAGCTCCGGAAAATTGGTTTTGCTTGCGAAAAAGGCCCTAGGGATCCAAATCTCCCAAGATCGGTACTATTTAATAAAGACTTCTACCGCGAAATGGTACAGCACACTGAGGTCATTTCTCATGGGCGTTTGAACGCCCAAATGATTTTGTTATATGTGCACAAGCCAAACTGACATAGGATCGCAAGTCTCCTGTTCTCCCGCCCTGTAAAACTTTGCCCAGATGGGCCTGCCAGTTTGTCTATTCGTGGGCTGCACTCCACCCTAAACCCTAAACCCTAGTCCATAAGCAACCCAACCCACAAGGACAGAGCCCCTAATTTTCTGTGTATGTGCGTTTATATGATCCATAGTCTAAACTCCTTCAAGGGGGCTTATATAGGGGATTAACTAGGGCACTAGTACAGGGCTTATGAAGGGGGATATTAGGAGTTTAGATTATGGCTCATAGATTTATACATATCCCTATACGCTAAACCTTGAGCCCTAAACCTTAAGCCTCTTTAACGGGGCAGATGCGCTCCCCGATTGTCCGTGATAATAGTAGTCTCTACTGGGGGGTGACGAATCACTTGGGGGTGGCAGGTACACCAGGGGTTACTACATAATCCCCAAAGTGACCCTAAACCCTAAGATCCTATGCCCTAAACCCTAAGACACCTAAACTCCTAAACCCCTAAGCTCTCAAACCCCTAAACTCTGCAACAAGGTAGTCCCAACTTCAATATCAACTACGAGGACATCGTCAGGAGGGCGCACGATGATGAAGTGCCATGCTTCATATTAAGGGTTTAGGGTTTAGGCCCCCTAAACCCCAAACTGGGTTGCAGGTTTAGAGTTTTTGCTGTGGCTTCAGCTGGATCTTAATTCCAGCTCTTTGGGTGTGTACAGGTCGCCAAGGGTCGTTATTGTAATCCAGGGGGTCGGGTTGAATCACCGGAGTCTGCAGAAAACGAAGACGCTCTTATGCATGCAGCGAGAACCTGCCTGCAATGCTGTCAGCCTGTGCACTTGTCAGCTTTGGACAAGAAACAAGGTTAACCATATTCCTATAATATATGCATACCCCTATCACACCCCTACACCCTAAATACTTGCCACTAAGCCCTGAATCCCAATCCCTACACCCTAAACCCTAAATCCTAATCCCTACACCATACACCCTAAATCCTAATTAGTCCCTGCACCCTTAACCCTAAACCCCGCCAAAAAATAAGTCCTAATCTCTAAACCGTCGGTAAGGGGACCTGCGTAGCTCCTGGGTTGCGTGCATTCTGAAGCGTTAAGATTCCCTTAGGTTTCAGGTTTACGGTTTAGGATTTAGTGAGTTTAGGGTTTAGGGGCAAAACCTCCCCTCCCCCCAAAGAAGGGTGCGTCATAGCGAGTGTATGGGGTGTAGATGAGGATCTACAGGGAGGTCTTGGCTTTTGCTTTGGGTTTAGGATGTATGGTTTATAGAGTTTAGGGGCTGTATTCCCCAACTCCCAAAGACTTTGGCCCAAAGATCTAACATGGAAGGCCCCCAAAAGGTCCTACAAAGAATACTTTCCGTTGAAAAGGGGGCCATATCAGCTTCCATGTTTGTTTGCGGAAGGGTAAGCGCTTGCCCCTAAACTTGACAAGGCACTTTCAAACCGCCATTCAAAGTTATTGGGTTGCAACCGCTGCTTGCTCTACCAAGAAAACTACGCGTTTCAGCTGGGTAGCCCTAAGCACTCTAAGCTCTAAACTTCCTGGAGCGCAAGGGAGAGGGGGCGTTGGATCCCCATAAGACCCCTCATAGCCCAGAGCTGCCCATGTTTCTCCAAGACTCCTTGCGCACCTGCAAGTCAATCCCAAATTTAGCTTAGGAGGAAGGCCACACGGGTATGTCGAGGCTGCGAGACGGAGTCTCCAGGCTGTGACCAGCGGTTGATCTGGGGGTTTCCGGAAATGGGGTTCCCAAGAGTACTGAGTACGTAGTATGGCACCCAAATAGGTGGATCCCCAAAATACTATAATCCTTTTCACAGGGACCCCCCAAAAAGGGACCCCTAATTTGGGAATCACCCATTTGGGGGTACTTCAGGGAGATCCCTTTTGCTGGACGCTTTCCCTAGAGAACCTCAGGAATGGTTTCCAGTTCCCTGTGCTCAGGGTTCAGGGTTTGGGATGTGTTCAAGGTTGAGGGCCCCCTAGAATGCAGAATCAAATGGAAAAAATGGAAAATGAAATGGAAACTAGGGTAATACAGGAATTTAAGGAACTTAACCTACATCCCTACTTGGGGGGGTCAGGGGGACTTAGCAAGTAGGTTACTAATGGGGATACTTAGGGTTACTATATGGGTTATAGGGGTTATTAACCTACTTACTACGTCCCGACCCCCCAAGTAGTATCTTGAAGGGATGCCATAATCCTGCAGACATTGGTAAGATACTTTTCCTTGGTTCTAGGGAGGAGCCTGCTGGGTGCAACCACCAAAAAAGCCATTGATATGTCCTGACGCATGTAGGGTCTAGGAGCGCAGATGTATGGATTTCTGTGTGCAGGATTTCGGGTTTAGGGGTTAGGGTTTAGGGAAACGTGCGTGCTTGCCGCTAGCGGCAAGTGCGCAGGTACAAGCAGTACTAGGAACTGCTCAGTGCCTTAGATGTCCATGAAGTGCTGCCATAGTGCCTCCCCCTTTTAGCAAGTTAAACCGCACCCTATAGCATAAATGATATAGTAGTTTCCATTCTTTCCATTCCCTAAAAATCTGCTTAGTATTAATCAGGACCTTCAACCGTAAACTCTAAGGATACAGAGCTAGTCCCAGAAAGCTCCTTTCAACGAGAAGGCTTTTATATGAGGCCAATCCCGAATAAGGATCTTAATGACGAAGCCCTGAAACCTAAACCCTAAACCGCGACATATGACATGTTATAGGGTCCTACTTTCAGGGTTCGGGGTTACCAAGATCCCCTACGTCAGTTCAAGATTTCTACATACCTTATAGAAGGCACATATAGCCCATATAAAGCCTGTGTAAGGTGCTGTATGTGTATATGTGTCAAATCAACGCATCGTTAATCTACAAAACCCGGTTTTGGGGCTCAGGGCTTAGGCTCGCATACCCTAACCCTAAGGGTCCAAGTGCCCAAATAAGTCTTCTAGGTCGCAAAGCCATTGAGATTGTAGTGTTCGGGACCTAAAACCCTGACTCTCAGGGTATCGTCCCCCTTAAGTAGATAGAATATGGGGTACATGGGGATCTTATTTTAAGATACCCAAAGCCAGATTCGATCTACCTAAGGGGACTATAGTCTTGGGGATCTTTCTTGGGGAAGGTTTGGGATCTCCCTGTGAAGGCCCAAGAGCTTTAGGGCAGGGAGGCTCAAGGGCTGGGGGCTTAGGACCGGGTTTAGGGTTTGGGTTTGGGGTGTAGGGTTAAGGGTTTAGGGTTTGGTTTTGGGTTTAGGGAGGGTTTAGGGTCTAGGGTTTATGGTCTAGGGTTTGAGGTTTGGGTTTGGCTTAGGGTTTTACGGACGCAGGGTTAACGATCAGTGGACTTCCATGCATGTTTGCTTGGAGAGGTCCGAAAAGAGCACCTGAACCGTATACCTTAGACTCTACACCCTCAGCCCTGCAAAACACACTATATAACCCCATTTTGCATGCACCTGTTCATGTTGTTTTTCATTTGATTCTCCGCCACAATCCCTACCCTGATCGTTAAATCTCAAAAAACCTTTAAGCGCTAGCTAAACCTACACCTGAGCAGTAATAATCCCTCAGTCGGAAAACTGCTGTCCCCCAGTTGGGCTTCTGATATCCCAAAGTGCATACATGGTTTTACCAAGGGCAAGTTTGTGCAATGCTCTACTGATAGGATGCTCAAAAAGTGCAAGCAATCCTAACTCCATGAGCAGACCCTCCTGCCTCAGCTACCACATGGTTTGCAGTTTAGGGGTCTGGGACTGTCAATTCATCCTGGACGCATTGCAAACTCTCGAAACCCCTAAACCCTTAACTGTGGCAATCCATCCTGGACGCATTGCAAACTATCATTGGCGAGTGTCACTACTGGGCGAAAGTGCTCGCACTCTCACAAGTGACCGACAGAAGTCCCTGAATGATAGGGCTATAAAGACCATGTCCAACCTCGGTTCAACCCCTTAAACCTATATCCCAAATCCCAAACTCGAAACCCCCGCACCCTAAACCCCTAGATTTCGCATCCTGATCCCTAAGATATTCAACCCTAAACCCTCAAGCCTTAAACCTCTAAACCCTATATATATATATTATGTATATATCCCTATATAACCCCTATATATCCCCTTTAAAGGGACCCAGGCTCAACCTTAACCGAGCTGGGTAAGGTCGCGAGCATCTTCCCGGGCTTCAGACGGATGTGTGGTCGCAGACGCCGCTGGGAAATCCTGGATTGAAGGGATTTAGGAGTAAGGGTTTAGGGTTAAGGGGAAATCCTGGAATGAAGGGATTTAGGATTAAGGGTTTAGGGTTAAGGGTTTGGAGCTTTCTAGTATAGGGTTTGGCGTTGTTAGTAGGGAAGTTGGGAATGAAAAATCCGAAGGACTAGTTCCGAAGGTTTTGAGGGTTCAGGGCTTAGGACTTTCCCTTGAGCATTGTTGGGTTGTAGCTTGGGTTTCGTTTTTTGGTTTCTATTTCTGGTAGATCCCCACCCTGTAGTAATATCATAATGGAAACATACAAGTGGGCCCTAATATCATGACTAGTATCCCTTGTAGTCGCTACTACTGGGTAGGGGGTCCACCTAACATATAGCCCCATAACCCTAGAACCCTAGACCCTATAACCCTAAATCCTCTAACTCTATAATCTATGTTAGGGCCAGCATGTATTCCTATCATGCCACTGCTACTGGGTGGGGGTCCACCTAATTTCTACTGCGTTCTTTGCTGTTGTGAATATACCCTGAACCTGATTGGCAACCATTGCCGACCTCACCTCAGGGTTCAGGGCTTAGGGGAAAATACCAATACATGGAGCTTTTCCAAAATTATGCTGCCCACGTTGGGTGCCCGTTTTTGATTTACTTTTGATGATTCAGGGCACCTCCCAAACATCCCATATGTTAGAACAACCTGCATGTGGTAGTTCTCCAAAAGGGGTTTAGGGTTCAGGGGTTTAAGGACTAGGATTTCTAAGAAGCACTCAACATACCCCAGAACCATACCTTAGGTGGACCCCACGCAGTAATAGTGACTATAAGGGATAGTGGTGATGATATAAAGTGGGGTCCTCTTACATTCCTATTATACCACTATTACTGTGTGGGGTGTACCTAGCGCATACCATTCAAGAGGTAGATGAGGATGCCACATGTCCCCTTGCATCCTCGTTTTGGGGACCCTTTGATTTTTTTTTGGGAGGGTGGGTGTGCTGAACCTTTCTTCGCTAAACGCCTGGGCGCCTATATGGCCTATAGTATAGACCACCACTCAGCTACCAGGCCGTCACGTTTGCCTGATTTCCTAGGCCTGTAGGGTTTAGGGTTGAGGATTGTGCAAACAACTATAGAACTTCAGTTTCCATTGGATTCTTTATGTTCTTTTCCATGTGATTCTTCCCCCAATTTGGAAATGCCTCCATAATCGATTATCATCCCTACGGCGCTACGGATTCCTAGGTAATCCCTGGATATTCCTATATCTCCCCTATATGTAAACTCCAAGCCGCAAACCCGATCCCCACACCCTGAACCCAAAACCGTAAACCCTAAACCGTAAATGCTAAACCCCCCAGCCCTAAAGCCTAAACCCTTAACCCTAAACCCCGAACCTTAAATCCCTCAAAAGTAACCCAGGCCAAGGGAGGCGAAAAATGGAGCCTCTCCTAAGACACGGATAGGCAGACTTCTCCGGAACTGGGTTAAGATTTGGGGTTTTAGGGTTTTATAGAGTTCGGGATTTAGAGTTTAGGGTTTTAGGGTTTAGGATTTTAGAGTTCAGGGTTTTAGAGTTTAGAGCTTAGGGTTGTAGGGTTTAGGGTCTCAGGGTTTAGGGTTTACAGTTTAGGGTTTTGGGTTTTACAGTTTAGGGTTTTAGGGTTTAATGTTTTTAGAGTTTAGGGTTTAGGGTTTTAGTGTTTAGGGCTTTAGGGTTAGGGCTTCAGGGTTGGGGGTATTATCTTTGAGGATTTCTCCAAGAGTGGGTAAAGGCTTTCCAGGCATCGGCATGCAGGGTTTTAGGGATGTTTAGGGTGTAGGGTAGGAAGAGTGGTCATGTTGAGTGTAGTGTTCCTGCAAACTATTGGTGAGTAAAACCCTAAACCCTAAACCCTAAACCGGTATCTATGTAAGGTGGACCAGGCGTCTGTAGTCTTCGCGAAGGTTTCATCCAGATACAACTTTACTTAGGTTTATGCATTGCTCTTCTAGGCTTATGTCTTATACCGTGGGTTCTTCTAACAGACGCTACCCCCTACATTTGCCCCGTAGTTCGCCTTACTTATGCCTTAAGTAATTCTAGCAGAGCTAACTGAAGCGAGAACCTTGAAGAGGCCGCATCATAGGGGGACGGCCCTAAACGGCCCTGAATCCGTGAACCCTTAACCCTAAATCCCTAAACCGTAAAATTTCAAATCTCCCCACTAAACCCCTATAAACCCTAAACCCTCAAACCTTCCTCCCTGATCAGGGTGTGACCTGGAAAGCCCTTAGCTTTTGACATCACGCAAAACCTACACCCACCATTCAGGGCTTCGTCTTCAGCTACCCACCCCGAAACTCCAAAAGGAGCCCAATAAAGACGGCTGTATACATGAGGCAGGGTCAAGCCTCCTTAAGGGGTTCTATAGGGGATTATATGGGGGAGTATGATAGGAATCATTCAGGGGAATACTAGGAGTTTACACTACGGCCCACATAATGGGGCATATTCTTTTGGACCACGCTCACGTGTCAAACCTGGGTTAGCACTTCAACCCAGGCAAGCAACAGCACCTTGAACCCTATAGAGCCCTTGCGAGTGTACCACCTGAGTGGTGTGCCAGACCCTTGAAATCTCCGAACCAGATTCTTTGACCTCCTTCGGAAGAAAGGGTTCAAGGGTGTAGGGAGTTCAGAGGTCATTGAGATTGACGGTCTTGGGTCTTAAGGTGCAGGATATACTTGTTTTGCTTTACCAGTTCAGCAGGAATAGATGGTCAATGTTTTATCATGGAGAAGTCGCGCTGTCCGCTGTCTACGCCTCTGCGCTGCGTCTCAGCAGGCGCGCTATCTCAGCCAGTACCACGGCACAGTAACCACTTGCTTCTCTGCAATTGAAAGTCTTCCCAACAGGCTATCTAATAGGAAGCGCAAAGGGATCTACAAGTGGGGATATGTTTTCATAGGGCGGAGCGCTTGTGATGATGAGGATAAGAGTAACGACTACAGCGCTCCCGGCGCTGCGCAGGATATTCCCAACGGAGAACTGGAACGGACTAGGATGAAATGTTTCTCAGAGGTAAATGACAAGGAGTAGAGGCAGACCATGGCTGATGAAACGGGACGAGACACAAGGCCAGCAGCTGTAGTCATAATGATATGGAACATGAAGTAGGTTGCAGGGTTCTGCAATCCTGCATAGCAAAATCGATAGGCCCCTGTAACAGGAGGTCCAGGGTTACTCCAGTGTACGCTGGGACTTTTCTTTTCTAGCTCATGCTGGGAATTGAGGAATGTTCTAGGGGTGCGGAGAAGTTTATATTTTGAGATGGGAGTCTTCCTTAAACTTTTACGGCTTGGAAATCGGAATTGGAAATGACCCGGATACTGGGGGCATGAAGAATTCGCTTGTTTTGGGGTTTGGTTTAGCTTGGGTGTCCTCTGACAATGAAATGGCAGAATTTATGATCCCGGTCCTGGGGTTCCTACCCCCCCACCCCCCACGCCCATGGTATGGTCCGCCCCGGCCTAAACAGCCTAAACATCTCAACAGTGACAACGGTCACAGAGATGGGGCCTCTCCAGATCATCGTTTTTGACACCTCAAAGCTGCCAGCCTTTTAACTGTCGTGACTTTTAGCCCCCTCGTGCATTCAAAAGTGCCAACTGTCACAGTGATGGGGCGCCCGAGCTTGAGGATCATTGTAACTGTCATCACTTTTGGACTCTCGTGTGATCTTCGGGTCTGAAAAGTGCCAACACTCACAGGGAAGGCGCCTCCCGCGGTCACGAGCCGTGTGACTATCGTCAGTCTTAGACCTTCCTGCCGTTGTCGCGTCTCAACATTGCCAACAGTCACAGGGATGTTTTCGTTGCATCTGAAAAGTGCCAGCAGTCATGGGGCTGCCAAGGGGACTGCAACCCATGCTACACTCTACAAACTGCCGAGGTCTGAGCACTTGCTGCGTTCAACCAAGAACTTACCTCTTATAAGGCTCAAGCAGTTTCTACCTGAGGCTATAGCTCTACTGCAGTTCTACGGCTCTATCGTAAGCTGGCACTACCACAAAGGGAGCAGAACCGCCAGCACCACAGGGACCACAGGGGGCCGGAATTGCCAGCACCACTGGATTTTGAAGAACCACACAGGGGGCGAGGGTGGAGAACCACCAGCACCACAGCTCCACAGGGGGGGGGAGGAGTACAGCACCCATACCATGGGGTGGGCGGAGGAGTTTCAACCCTGATCATTTATACCGACCCGCAGATACGTACCTCAGTCCTCACTTTTCGTGGTAATTAGGGTTTGGAGTTTTGGGTGTGTGGTCCAGAGTTTTCAATTTGTTCTGACTCAAGCTATTCAAGTGGAGTTTCAGGCGAGTAGTCGCCAGCCGGGCCGCGGATGCTGTAGGAACATCATATGAAGTTTCTTTGTTGGGGCCTAAACCCTTAACCTTGAAACCCTAAACCTACCTGGTAACTACCCACCTGGAACTATTCTCGGCTATTCCTTGGAAGCACAGGGCCGGCTGAGATCCTCGATAGCAGCAGCAGATGTGGACGAGGTTTCCCAAAATTTACGGGTCTTCTAGTCTAACTTGGGGCTAGGTAGGGAGTAAGGAATATATTCTATGGGGATTATGTAGGGATTACTTTCCCCAGTGAGTGGTTCAGTGGAACCAAGCTTTCAGCAAGAGACTCCTGGAGCAGGACCCTGAATTTTTGGAAACGCCCATGCGGGACATTTGAAACAGCAGCCTCCTCTAGCCTCTCAGAACCAAGAGAGATGTGCATGAAACTGCGCAGACTCTATACAGGGTCATGGTTGTTGATTGGAGCCGCCCACATGGCTTTTTGGATTTGAGAGGACCGCAAGGGATTGTTGGGTTCTGCGATAGGTTTCGCGATGCCTGAAATGTTAAACTTTACGCCAACGGTCCCAAACAGGGAGTATTTCATGGTAGTGGTGGGCGGATGCTGAACAGGGAGAGGTGATTCGTGCTTGAAATGGTTCCTGCTCGGCTAGCAGACGGAGACGAGAAATGTAAGGTTGTAGCACTTAACGTTATAGGGTCTGTTGGGAGTTACAATGATGAGGGTTTCAATGTTTTGTGGTAAAATTCGAAGGTGACACCCATTCTCTGGTAGTTGAGGCTTTCCTGGTGTGATGTTCAGGGCCGTCGTGGGCACGGCTGCTATCAACCATGTGAGAGGGTGCCCCTGCACGCTCGCATAATGTGGAGGTCTGAGGAGACTCGAGCGAGAAGTTGCAAAAACAGTGTTAGGAGCCGTCTTGTTATAAACGCCGTCCTGAGACCCAGTTCCGTGCTTCGCGAAATCTAGTTCAGGGTTGGCCCTAGCGAAGTACAGGGTTCAGGGTTGCATGTGGCTCGAATTAAACTGTTGCGTGACGAATTGGCGGCATGATCGCTAGTTGGCGAGTTGTGCCAAAATCTAAAATGGAAGCTACTACAATGGGGTTATATAGGGATTATAATAGGGTATATATTGGGGTTATATTGGGATGATGGAAAATAAAATGGAAACTACTATAGTACGCGAAATTTCTAAGGGTAGCAGCAGAGGCAAGAGTTGAACGCCTCCTTCAAAAGGGTACCACCCTCTTACTCTCGACAAAAACCTGCAAGTTGTTCTTAAGTCTAGCGAAGCAGAAACAGGGCAGGGCTTCGAGTTTTTACAAATCGCCCCTGATAATCAATCACCGACTTTCCCAACAAGATATCCCCAATATCATGCCATGGGTTATAATGGGTTGGGATTAATCCTGTATTTGGAGTACTGCAGAGTCCTCAGACCCCTGTATTATGGTCAGCTTGCAAAGCAAGCTTCCAACAGCTTTTCCGCACAGTGCTCGGAAATCCGACGCACCGCTCAGGGCTCAGTGGTCCACTCAAAGAGGTGCCTCAAGATTTGGGGTTTAGCGTTTAGAAGTTCGGGTTTTGGGTTTTTGGGGTTTATGCGGATTAGCTTTAGTTTTTAGTTACATGCTCAGGATTTGAGATTCTTTCAGCCAGGGGTCTCTGTTTGGAGCCGGTTATACCAGTAGCATCACATAGCATGACGTGGCCTACTCACTGGGAGCTCTACCCTAAACCCTACATCCGAAACCTCAAAGCTACCTTGGCAGATGCCATCTTGCGAGAAGTAGCACTTGCTGAGGGAGGGCTGTCTGGGTGCAATGCAGATGTCGTGCCCGTAGTTGAGGGTTTCGGGTAAGTTTAGGGTTTAGGGGAGCCTGCTTTTCACAACTCGGCAGCTTGGGCATCAACAGTTGTAGAGATAACTGTGGTAGAATCCTAGACTGAATTGATCCTGTGCCAGGAGTATCGGGCAACTCCTACTATTTTGGGGCTGTGAATGCCCCTAAACCCTGGACTTTGGGTCAATCCCCTCACACTAACTGTCCCGAAAGAGGTCCTGTTAAGTCAAGGGACTATGAAAACTCCTGATCCCCATTGTGGTACTGTCCTAAACCCTTAACGACCTAGCCCAAACACCCAGTTCAAACGACACCAAGACGAAGTGGGGCTGCAAAAGGTACACGGCAAGGCAGTCTTATTCGGCAAGATACATGCGCTATGGTTTTTGGGTTTAGGGAGTTGGGTTAAAGGCCATCACTAATACAGTGATGAAGAATCAGACGGCAAAGGACATTAAAAAATGAAGAGAAGTCTAGGGAGATATTTGTGGTTTTCAGGCTTGATATTAGAAATCTTGCATTGCCCTAGGTACCTTGTGCTTTGGAAAATGGGGCATACTAAGCTCATGCAGGTTTTCAGTGTTTGTAGTATCAGCAATAGGTTTTCTGTACTTGACTAGGCCCCATGTGTGCCTGAGGCCCTGCTTCCAGTTGGATGGTTCTATACCTACACAAAGCATAGATACTTGTCATTCAAAGCCGGATTTTCGTCACCTGCAGGCGCAGGCAGGAGCAAAAAGCCGCGGGCGCGATTTGTGCGTTGGAGGTGTTGTTTTTTGGGCGTGAAGCGGGGGGAAAAGGGGAGGTCAGGGATTACTGATTAGGGTCTGAATAATATAGGGCCCCAAATAATTTCCAATATTATGCTTCCATATTCCTCGTTTAATTATCGTATATGGTACATCAAATGGACCTCAAGATGATATTTGTAATTATTTAGGCCCCTTTAGTACTGATCAGGGTCTGAATAGTCAGGAAGATCATTCATCCTCACCCTACAGCTGTGCAACTCTCGCATAAGTAGCCAAGAACCACATCTAAATCGCATTTGAATCAGAGGATGTGGGTTTCACCCCTGGCTTAGGGGAGCCCTATAAGTGTGAATAAACCCTCACCAGGGTTATGTATGTCCAGAGTTGTGGCGGATTGTGTTGGAATCCCTAATTATTAGCTGCCGTAATGAAATGTATACCCAAAAGGGGCCCATAATTTTGAGAACAACCCTAAACCTTAACCCCTCCACCCTAAACACTACATCTTAGATCCTAAATCCTAAATCCTAAGCCAAGCCCTAGACCCTAAACCCTAACCCCTCAACCCTAAACCCCTCAACCCTAAAGCCTCAACCCTATAGGGTGCATTCAGCTGCTGCCAGGACTCAGGATCCAAGTCCGGGGCGGCGGCTCCTTCGAGCTCTGCGCCTCGGATGGAATTGGGTTTAGGGTTTAAGGTTTAGGGGTTTAGGGTTTAGGATTTAGGGTTTAAGGTTTAGAGGTTTAGGGTTCAAGGTTTTGGGGTTTAGGGTTTAAGGTTTAGGGTTTAGGAGATTGGGGTTTAAGGTTTAGGGGTTTAAGGTTTAGGGTTTAGGAGCTTGGGGTTGAGGGGTTTAAGGTTTAGGGGGTTAGGTTTTAGGGGTTTAGGGTCTGGGGTTAAGGGACTTAAGGTGGAGGATTTGAAATGTAGAGCTGAGAGTATGGGGGTACGGCTTAGTGTTCGGGAGTATGGGCGTGCGGTCTACGGTGCAGGCTTTGGGGACGTCCATATCAGAGAAGCACTGTCACCTCCAGTTGTCGAGGTGCTGTCTGTATGGAGATACTCAAAGAATTTACCTCCCCCTAATATCAACGCCCCCACCCTCTGAATATCGGATAATCCCTGTAGACTAGAGCATACCACGACGGACATGTTTAACATGCAGGGGGTCCGTTACTAGGGAAAGACGCTAGTTGCCGTTCAATCTCCAGGAGAGACCACCTGCAAGCTATTCATCACTCCATGTTGAAAGCTAGTAGCTGGGTGGAAAGCTTTCAATTTTTAGCTGTATCTGTAGCTGTGCATTTGCACACACATATGTATATATATATATATTCATTTATTTATGTATATGGCACTCCCATAACCTGCGTTTCGACGAACCTTCCCTGTCTAAGGTATATCATTGGGCTGAAACTCAGCGCATAGACCTATATACTTTATGCTTGTTTACCCGCCAAAACCGACACTTCTGATTTGCTAGCTTCCCAAAATCTACATGAATACATGTTTGCCCTCTCTGTCTCAGGTACTCCTTGCAAAGATAAAGCATCCCCTAGGGACGCTACCTCGGATTCCAGAAAAAGCATTTGAAATCAGGACTTCAATGAAGCTCCCGAAGAAGCATACCCAGTAAGCTGCCCTGTTATGAACCCCTGCTCAAAGAACGATCACGAATCAGATGTTCTTGTGTGCAGGTTGTATGCAGCGTGAATCAGACTCCTTACTCAGGGTTCCCAGTATTACATCAGTTGACTTGAGAATTCAAATAAGACTCCTAAAGAGGACCTTCGATAAGGATTGATGGGCACTTCCAATTTGCTATCGTCTAAACTCCTTAAGGTTGATTATATAGGGGACTGCTATAGGGATTTTTAAGGGAGCCACTTCGAAATAAGACCCTAACCCTAAACCCTAACCCTAGAGTTTTTCAGGGGGAGGAGTGTAGACTATAGTATAGCCCACGTGAAAGCTGGATCCCTCATCAAGAAAAACCTCTCCCAAGCTCATCAGCTAAGATCCCTATGAATTTGACTAAGGGTTTAGGGGTTTAAGGTGCAGGGTTCAGTAAAAGTAGGACACTCCTAGTAGGACCTTTGATAAATATCGCAAATACATGTTTAAGGGGAACCCCAAATAAATGAAGGATGGGTCCCAAATACAGCTTCCCAATGAGGATTGAGAATAAATTTGATTAGTCAGAACTTCGAGTCAGACTCATAATGCAGGCCTGTCCTGAGGATTTTGTATAGATCCTTTAATGAGAGCCCGACATGAAGTTCATCACCAATCAAACCAAGATTGCCAATAAGAATCAAGGATTCGCCAAAAAAAAGACGTGAAAAGCTTCCTAGTGGGGATAGCGAGCTACAGATCTTAATGAGGATGTCTGATGATTGTCTATTGGAAAGCTTCAAGAATAATCTCTCATGAGACACCCCAATCAACAAAAAACTGTCAAGTTAAGCTGCTAATGACGACCGTTATGCAGAAGGTAAAGTAGAAGTGTTGTGCTGTCCCCAATGTGGTGCGGGCAGGAGATTTTTCCCGGCTTCATTTACCATGGAAGATTATGCTTAGGAATTGTTGCTAGATGTAAGGAGTCTTACTAGAAATTTTATTTCCTGCTAGAAACTCCAGATGAGAAGTATCAAATTCTCGATTTTAGACGGGCTATATAGGAATTGCGCAGGGATGTCATGACATAGGAGCTATTCGCGGCTATTGTAATCACCCAGTCCATCAAGTGGGTGACTATTTGGGAACCATATTAAGGCTGCAAGTTGTTTGCATTGAGGCTATACGAAGAGTATTCCCGGGTCTGCATTAGTTTGCGGAGCAAGTTTACGAAGACTTTTGACTAAAGGGCTTTGGTTTGGGCTTCGAAAGAGCTTTGTAGATTTTAGACATATTGGGCTTTTATAAGCATTCAACTGGTTTTCGAGGTAAGCTGTTTTGGGGGATGGAGGTGGATTGTCATTCTAGACGCCTAGAACGGAACAGCAAGAGTCCCGGCTGATGGGTTTTATGTATTCCGTATTTTTTTAGAGGTCGAGACCACCTGCTTTCCAGGAACTCCGGACGTATCTACAGATTTACCGAGTTCTATCACCCCAGAATCCAGGATGTCTAGAATTCCAAAATGACGTGGTTCCAGAATTCCAGATTGCCCGAATCCAAGATTTGTTGGGAAGTCCGGACTTCGGGAAGTCTGGAATTCCTGAATTCTACGATCTGGAATGATGAGAGTCTGGAAGGCTTGAAATGATACTGACGCATTGTACTTCGGACTTTTCACCCTGCAGGCCATACTTTTGGATCAAGATTTAGATTCAGTGGGGGGGGGGTAGCATATATGTACATATTTAGTTAAAGATATATTTATATACACAAAGATATATATGTGTACATATGCGAAATCCTACTGTAGTTGAAGAGTCAACTTCTCTTGGCCAGAAATAGTTTGCCAGATGAAGGAGACCTGCTTCTGAGAAGCCACCCTAGCAGTCTTATGGGCGCGACACAGCCTTGGCTGAAACCGTGTTATTGGCCCTTAAACCCATCAAGCCCATAAATCAGCAGGAACCAAGAGAATTCGATGTTCCAACCAAGCATCCTCAAATGAGGTTTTGTGAAAATGCACCCAAACTCTGACTGAAGAAGGCGTTTGGATACGACCTGGTCAGGGTTAGCCCGCTCGACATAGGCACGTCAACTCGTAGGCCCTTGAAGGAAGATACTGCTTGGATCCTATCGGGGCTTGAGGAAGGCTTAGCTTTCGTAGAGCTTCCACAGCCAAAAGCTCCATGTAACGATAAGGTATTTACTTGGGCCCTAAAGTAGTTATATGGGAGCCCCTTCCGGCTTGAGTATATACTATATACCTACCCTAAACCTTAAAGCCTCAACTCTAAACCCTCAACCCTATAATATATAGTTATAGTCCCCCTTAAGTGGATAGAACATGGCTTCGGGTATATTATGATATGATCCCCATATACCCCATATACTATCTACTTAAGGGCGACTAT
>CAJNIZ010005984.1:0-16575 GCA_905231905.1 Symbiodinium pilosum | reverse complement strand
CGTATCCGACTGCAAGAACACACAAAAAGTCGAAACCTCAAGATGATGGATGCACACAGCGAAAACAAACAGAATGAACATGAGTCAGGATACGAGAACGTGAAGAACGAGCAACATTAGTGAATTCCCACAGCGAAAATGCAAAACTACGTAAAAATCAGCAAATTCCCATAGCGAAACGCGCGTGGTGCCAAAACTGACGTTTTTTGCGCCTGGCAACGTCTTGAAGGAAACCCGCAATATTGCAGAATTTCCACAGCGAAAACACCGTTTGAGGTCGACAAATGCTCAAAAACTCCACCGTCGGATATCCGACGTGTGGGTACTACCACTACTACTACTACTACTACTACTGCTACTGCTACTGCTACTGCTACTTCTACTTCTACTACTGACTACTTCTACTACTTCTACGACTACTACCACCATTACAAGAGCTGCCAGATTATCTTCAAAAAGTGACGTCGTCATCGGAAAACACACCCATTCAGGATGTCGGGTTTAGGGTTTAGCATCTTTTCAAGTCAGGACAGACCAGCTTATCGTCAAGGATGCCTTCTGCTGGACTTTGTTTACATCGAAAAACCAGGCGCCAGCTAGTCCTTTCCCAAAGGGTGCATGTAGGCATATACTAGACAGACTTTGGGCCCGAAGAGATTCCCATGTAGTTACTCTGGGGCTCAGATATAGATAACAACTGCAAGGACGCGATGGGTTTGTACATATTACACCGGCTTTGGGTTTCATATCATATTCCAGCTGAGTAGATATTTCTTGCAAAGTCATGTGCGTAAACGGTGTTAAGCACTAAGCCCTAGCTGACTCAACCATGATGATGCGCGTTCCAACAACGCTTCTTTATGGAGGTCTTTGAGGGGAATTGTCTTCAGCGATTGTGATATGGAAGTCTGAAGCTCTACCCTACCGAGCCGTGCTTCAAAGATGGTTCCTCCAAATTGCACGTGTATGCTCCCTGTTTCTGCGGACTCACGAATCTTTCAGAATCCCAATGTATCCCTAGTAAACTGAGGTTTTTGATGGGGACGTCGCAATATACCTCCTTGTAGCCGTCAACATAAGCTCTGATCTGCATCCCCCCTAGAATGGGTCCTCCTTTGTGATGTAGCGTTTAGGGTTGAGAAGCTCCCGTAAAGCAGAAACAACCCGAGCGATGTATGCAACCCCTGGGTTGTGCCCAGGTTATGGTCTAGGAGATCCCAACATCCCACCTCCCCCCCAACAAGGATTTAGGGTTTAGGGCTTAGAGCTTAGTACAGGGAAGGCCAAATTGTCTGTAAAAGTGAGTGAGGATGCCGTTTTAAAAGCGGCGGGAGGTTCCTGAGGAGGGGAGAAGCAGCAAATGCTCTTACCCCCCCCAACAATTTCAAGCCCTTTCAAACCACCTAGCAGGTTCAATGTACAATCTCTAGAATTCTAGCTAGAGCTTTGGGTTGCCGACCCCTCAAGCGATAATCGGATTTCGGTGACCCCAAGGCTTCAGATTTGAATCCCTATAATCGGATGATAGTTGTAGGGTCCTCATCCAAATGGTCGCTTACCAAAATCCTCTTATCAAATAAATATGAAATGCTGCATGGCGGCAGACTGAGCAACACCTTGACCAAGGAGGCTATGCAGAAGCTGTTCGGGGAATGGCAGGATTGTTTGCGGTGACTTGGTGGCTTTTGGGAGTCTTGGAAGTCAAGGGGGCCATGCTAGGCATTGAGTGGTTGGTGGCTACCTGGCATCTTTGCGAATTGGGAAGACTTTGAGGCCAGAAAAATTACCCATATGATGGTCCTAAATTCATGATGTTAGCAAGCATTTATACCCCATACATTAGGTGACTGCATGGAAGTTCTGGGCTTGGTAAGCTTGACCGGCTCGATTAATCTACAGCTGGATAATATCAGGCGCACAGGAGATGCCTGCAAGTAGATATGGACCGTTCCAAGATGGTGATGATCTGAAGAGTGGTAGCGGGGATAGCATGGGTTCTGGAGGGGCGGCAACAAGGTCTTTTGCCAAGAGCAGCTCCAGCAACGGTTAGAATTCCCTCCCATGGAGCCACGTCCGGGGTATATTGCTTACAAAAATGAGGTCATCCCTTAACCCCCCCAGACCCTAAGCCCTGGAACCCCAGAACTCAGAGCCCTTAGGCCCTGTATGCCAAGCCTTCCGCTCTCGAAATCCTTTGAAGCCTACACCGGGTAAGGGGCAAAGTGCGCCATATCCGTCCAAGCGATTCTCGAGAGCGACACTGGCCACAAGTTGTCCTTGGCCTTCATCTAGAACTCGGTCACTCGGTCATACGAGATGGTAGTTTGTTGTTCTGGAAGGCTTTTAGGGGCTTGCAGGTAGGAGACGAGTTCTGAAGGCTGAGGCCTGTATTATCTAAAGCTGAAGTCTGGGCTTGTAGTTAAGGTCTGCCTTGCCTCAGAGTGGAATTGAACAAGGATGACTTGTATCGTAGGGCGTGGTTTGTTTGAGCCAGGTGGAGCTTGCAGAGGGTTTTTTGCCTTGGGCATGTTGCCGGCTTCTCTGTGCGTCTCCATGCAATCCAGCACTATAGCCTTCAGCCGCGGAGCCCCGAGCCCCAAACCATTTGAGAAACTTGAGGGGGCGGTAAGAGGGACATATGAGCCATAATCTAAACTCCTTAAAGGGGGGTTATATAGGGGATTATATAGGGTACTACTGTAGGGGTTATTAAGGGGGATACTAGGAGTTTAGACAATGGCTCATATGAGGGGTTGTGGCTTCAGGTGCTTGGGTGGAACAGCATTGATCTTCTTGCAAGGCCCCCGCGTTACTCCAAATAAGGGCCTAAGCTGGTAGGCTGAGCATTGATGTGTCCCATCATGTTCAGACCCAGGCGATCCTTCGAATCCGCAACAGCTCCTCAGCTTGCACCCAGTAGCATTACCACCTTCGCGTGGACATAGGAAGGTTCACCCAAGAAGTGGAAGGTTGCAAAGAAGTATGGTAGTGTCCGTAGATACAGGCACGACTAAGATGCATCCCAGGACCCTCTAATCTTGTAGTTTCTCGGGTTAAGCTTTTCTGTACGTATACGGCGCCTGACATACCTATAGACGGGTGGTTAGACATCATAATCCCCTTAGTCTACCCTTACTCGGGTCCTAGTAAAGAATTAGAGGGTCGAATCTCGCATCTTGCTAAACGAATTCTTGCAGACCGGCGGGACGTTGAAAGTTCAGATTCATCTACATGTCTGCTCTCCTGAAGTTCTTACCAACAATCACTGAAATCGCGGGCGTCGCGGATGGGTGAACCTTAAACCTTGTTTCCCTAAGTCCAGAATCTGTTTCAAGCATTGCTGGCGGCGGCGGCACAGTTCTCAGCAGGAAGTTGCCGTCAAGCCCTATGGGTCCTGTTTTGGGCTCTGGTACTTATAATGGTCACCTAGGTGTTGGGGACTGGGATTTAGGGTTTAGGATTTAGGGTTTAGGGTTACATGTATGTTGTGGACCCTACGGGTAGGGATGCAATGTTGGATGCCACAGCGATGGATCTAGCAAACTCTGTAAAAGACCTTCCGCAGGACCTGTTGTTTTAGCTTTGGTTCTGCTAAGCAGTGCCCAGCAAGGACGCATTTTTCCGAAGGTTGAGGCTCGCAGTCCCTCCCTGGCAATGATAGACATTCCCCTCGACTACCAGATGATTCTCCATAGTTTTGATTGAGTATAGTCCCCCTTAAGTAGATAGAATATAGGATATATGGGGATCTTATTGTAGTATACCCAAGACCATATTCTATCTACTTAAGGGGGACTATATGCGGGGTGGGGCTTCAACATGGGGGAGAAAAGATGACATGAAGTACCTAGTCTTGTCCTGCAACTCATCCTTCCACATAAGTCCTATAAGCTCAAAGGGTTAAAATGGGAACCCCAAACAGGGAAGCCCAGGAAATGTAGTGGGAAGATAATAGAATGCAAGGACCCGGGTAGGTATATTCCAATTATAGTCCTACTATATTCTTGGGGTTCCCTGTTTGGGGTTGCCCGGAAAGTCCCTTGCTAAGCCTAAACTCTGAATAACACAGTAGTGCCTTGCACGTCCTGTCCTTCCTGCCATGAAGGACAGCAACATAATTCTCAGTCTAGTAGCTCTTTTAAAGCTTAAACCTAGATACCATGCCCCAAAGGTGCCCCCCAAGGGTTTCAGGAGTTAATTCGGGCTTAACAAGGCCAAATCGGGTTTGAATCTGGGGGGAGGCCCCCCCCACCCAATCCCCCCTTAGACCCTTAATCCTTTGATCTCGGAAGAAGCCTAGGCTTCTGGTCGCCAGCATGCATCTCAAGTCAAAGGATTCAAGGGATGCGAGAAAGGAACAGCTGACCTACTTCTTACGGGCTATCAATGCAGAGCTGGAGAATATGGATCCCAGCACCATTGTGATTTGTGGTGCTGACCTGAACGATGAGCACGACGTGTACGCCCGCATTTTCGTGCAATACGGTTATGAGGCGGGTTGTCAAAACTATTGGCCTATTCAGGGGACCCCAAGTAGTACGGGCTGAAAACAAGGACCCAAAAAGGACCATAACTTCGGGGAAGTATGGGCCCAACATTTATGGGGGTTCCTGTAAACACGGATCATCAATTTTGGGTCTATATTGGGGCCCCTCTTTGCGGAAGGGTTCACGGAAGCCTCCATTTCGGCAACTTCCCTCAGCCAGGCTTTTAGCGCTGCTGGGTCGGTTGACTTTATCCTAACCCGGAGTCGGGGCAGGGCTGGCTTGACGGCCTCTGACTCTGAGTCCAGCAGGTTTTTAACCTAATCTGTAGGGTTTAGGATTTCGGGCTTAGCTTGCATACACAAGGCGACCCCCGGGGACCCGCGGGGGTAAGGGGGCTTATCATGAGTGGATGGGATTCGAGATTGAGGAAGTCCTTATATAATCCTCAAATACTACTGTCCGTTTTATAGGTACCCAAAAAAGAGCGTGAATAAGATGCGCAGTTATCTTGCTCCTAGTGTTGACCTTAGCTATGGCGACAAGCTCCCAAAAGCTGTTGGCTACCCATGTGTTTAGCTTTGCCACAAGTTGATTCGTTTCATGTCTCCCTTACTTCTGAACCCTAAATAGTAGTTTCCATTTTCTCGTCCATTATCCCAAGTTTACCCCAATATACACAAAAAAAAAACAAGGATCCCTGAACGGCTCTTCACCCTTTTGGACGTACACTAAGGTTGAGGAAATCCTGACGCACCCCATGGCGGGCAGGTTTACGCCGCTTGGCGATTGGGTTTGGGGTTGATAATAGGGTTTAGGGGTTCGTTTGGGAGCTACTTTCAACGGTTAGAAGTATGGGCCCCTAACATGGGTCTTTGAGTTTTTTCAAGTCCCGGTCTTTGGCTAAACCCTCTATAACACAGACCCCTGATTAATAAACCCCCTCCCCTTAAGAGGGATTAGCATAGGGCTCCTAGTAGTAAGGCCATTTCAAGGAGGGGGTTTATTAATCACGGGTCTACACCATGGCCTAGAGATCGCCTTTCACAAGAGATGTGATGAGTCCAACAGCCTACAACCCCCAAAGTCCGAAATCCGCAGCATCCATCCTCAAATCCAGAGCCTGTGTCCCATGGTGGATACTAAGAACTCTGCATGACCCTAAGTACCTTATACCCTGGGAACTATTGGGTTTTAGGGCTTTGGATATTACAGTATACTAAGGTCATGCAGATTTTTCATCTCAACAGTATGCTCCAACCCTCCCTGATTCCTTCAACCTTAGACCCACTTGGTCACCCCAATCCCGAACTTCAGATCAGTTAGCCAGTAATGGTGACTATATGGGATGATACTGTAGTACCTGTATCAGGGTCCTCTTAAATTCTTATTATACCACTATTACAGGGTGGAGCGGTCCACCTGAAACATCAGTATTTTTGTTTCTGAAACCCAACCCAGGCCACATCAGCTACAACCACGCCTGTACCCATCTGATCACTACCCCCTTGCCGCAAGGCGTGGGACTGTCATTTTGTTGCGCCATGTGGGCAGTAGACTAGAAACATTCACAAAACTCTCTTTGGTCCTGGTAAAGCTGCACGACGAACGATTTCGTGGGGGTGATACTACTGTCGTTGTGGAGGTGCAGAAGGTTGATTTTGGGAGAATTCAGGATTTGGGTCTGTGAAGGGTTTTGGATGCTTTTCGGCTTCCGGGTTGGCAAGGTAGGAGCGTACATCCCGCCTTAAGTAAACGCGGCCGAATGTGCGTCTTGTAAGCGTTCAATGAGACAACATAGTCTCGCAACTAGCAGGTTTGAGGCCATACACCCCAAAGCCTAAAGTCTACACCCCAATCTAACTGCTGATTACAAACTTGTAGCATAACCGTACTCCCTTATGACCTTAAAGCTGTAGCACCATAGACCCCGAACCGCATCATAAAACATACATTCCTCTTACCCCTAGCACAGCAACCCATTCCCTGCTGTTACATCCCGATATCCCCTCGGTTGCCATTTAATTTCCCCCGTTCCTTTCCATTTGATTCTCCACTATAGGGGGATAATATAGCTTAAATTCCTGTCCGTGTGTCATGACAGGTTGTCCTTGAGGGCCAGAACGTGATGCGGCATGCCTGAGGGAAGGGACTTCTGAGTTTGATGCAGTGGGTTTTGAGCTGCCGGCCAAACAATTATGCCAGGTGAGGCGCGTGGCAGATCTTCAAAGTAATTTTGCAACTGCCCGGCAGCCGCCCCAGATCCGGTGCAGCAGCAGCCACTGCAGCGCCCCTTACTATTGTCTGCTGGCTTTAATTCGCAGGCGCCTGCTAGCATGAGCTAGTTTCCGTCGACGGGCCTCTTGCGCGAAACACAGCAAGCTTTTCACCGAATGTCTCCTAGTATCTAATATTAAGGGGGGGGTGCTAATATCAACGGGGGAGGGACTCGTCAAGATACACCATTCACAGCGCACCGGGCTGCAACCAGAATCTTCCAACCCCACATCCTAGAACCCAGATGCCGGCCTCGGGCGGCGCACTCTTTGCAAACCCTAAGCCCTATATGAGCGGTAGTCGAAACTCCTTAAAAGGGGGTTATATGGGGGATTATATAGGGATACTAGGAGTTTGGACCATAGCTCATCTACCCTAAACCCTACATACCCCTGTTATAAGAACTTAATCTAAGTTCCTTAACAGAAAGAGCTAGCCTCTGGGATGTCTCACTTTGTTCTTCATGGGGCTTAAAGGGTCTTCGAGTGGATCTTTCCAAAAATGGGTCCCACCTGTAATTATACATAACTGGCTTACATCCTCCTTACGGGCAAGGGACCCCTCAAATTTTGGAATCCTTAAGACCCAAACCGACCCCGTGTGACGGCGGACAGCCGGGAGAAACCCTGAATTGATAGTCGTTTCTTTCAAGTTAGATTGGAGCCCTAAACCCTAGCTAGGTGCCGCTTCGGGATGGTTTGCCAATTCTTTTACTTTGCTTTATATCGTGGGCTATCCGAAAATGATTTTGGAGGCTTTGAAGTACCACCCACCCCTAAACCCGGGCAGCGCCTTGGGCTTGAACGTTTACAGTTCAGAGGTTAAAGTTCTGAACTAAGATTCGAGCATCTCAGGCTAGGTCCACAGGGCCCAACAACTACAAACCTTGCGCTTTGGTGTATGGCTTGGGGAGATTCATGCCTCAAGTGACCTTTAGGTAACTAGCGTAATTACAATCTACCCTGACACCCTATCAAGTTCAGTGGCACTCCCAAATGCCGCACCTTTCGCTTGGAAAAAGCCGTTTGAGTCACTGGGCTGCCTATTTCATGTCATGAGGTCTTCTTCTTCCTCATGAGGACATTTTCTTTTCTGTGTCCAGGTAGGCATAGTACCAGGCAATAGTGTTTCCTGCAGCCGTAGTTGTAACAGGGTATAAAAGGTTACCTGGCCAGAACCTGTTTATATGCTCCAGCTTGTGGTTTGGGAGATATTTCATCTGGGTGTTGATGCTTTCCTTTACCTTGAACAGTCGTTCCTCCAGAAAAGCGTCGGTCTTTTCCGACCAAAGAGGTCGAGACGCTAAGGGTTTAGGGCTTAGGTTTAGGATGTATGGGGTTTAGGGCTTATGGTTTGGGGCCTAAGTAATGAGGCATGTATAGGGGTAAGGGAGAATCAAATAGAAAATAGCATGGACATGCAATTTGTGAAAACTGGGATGATATTGTGGTTTATAGCACGCGTGCTTACAGATTTCATTACTTACGGAGATTGGTCTCTTGGATTTCTTGTATAACTATGCTACAAGGTACTTCAAACAGGCTTCAACATGATAATAGTAAGCACTTAGGTCCTTATCGTAGCTTTTGTCAAAGAGGGGGGGGGCAAATTTGACAAGCCATCTTTCGGACATCATGCTTACAGAGCTACTTGTAGGTGTTCAGAGCTAACTCGAAGCAACTTCCATCCGTAAGAGAAGGACAAGCCGCGAGAAAGGTCTGAGCAAACAATCCGTAGAATATGAGGTGATGAGACTAATGTGAGGAAGTGCTGATCGCATGGCTGTTTTCTACCCGAGCCTACTCGTAGAGAGAGGTCACTTGATCTTTCCAACGATGTTTCCAGAGTCTGGTTTAGTTTTTTGTTTCAAGGGTAATTGGGTTCAGGGTTTGATCTAATGCATGCCACCAGAGCTCTCTTGAAAAGGCCCTTGAACGATGACTCACTAGAGTGTTTTTCCCAGTCTGCGCAAAGGTGAAGCTAGGGATTTGTGAAGTTGGTTGCATGGTGATGCTTCCCCTACGGCTTTTCACTGTTCAATTGTTTTGGTAGGGGCGACAAAAGTTAGCAACATTATGGTCGCAAGTTCCTTGTATAACTATGGCATAGAGTACTGCAAGTAGACCTCAAAGTGGTCATTCTGGCTTCTACATAATGATCCTCCTGGTTTGCTTTGGAAACCCCGGTACAGCCCAAAGTGTCCAGATACCTAGCTAGGATAAAGCTTGGGCCCCAAAGTGCTCCCTACATAGGTATTTTGCGGGGCTAAGTACGTAAGATACAGGTACCTTGGGGTAATGTTTTACCATCAGCAACTGGAGATCCGCTAAACCCTAAGACCGAAATCCCAACTAGGACGAGATCGTGACCTGGGAGCCAGACTGGGACAACTTCCTGGAGTATGACCGCGAGTGGGCTTGCACCTGAGGTCATTGTGGGACTTCAGAAAAGTGCACTGTATGATTTGTCCATGATGGCTAGCTTCGCTGAAGGTAGTCCTGGCATGAGTCAAGTCTGCTTCAGGTCCTTGATCAGGAAGGGGCTTATAGGATCTTGGAAGGACCCCTAGAGATCGTCGTGCAATCCTGTGTTCTAAAGAGATCTCCCTGCTGTGAAACTTGAGCACCTTCCTTGGGAGAAGTACCTTTATTGAGAGGAGTTTGGTAACCCAACCCTTCCACATTTGGAGAGACCCTAGAACTGCGTATCATATGACTATCTTAGGATCGGACTTTGGGGTTGGGTGGTCCAGGTTCTCTCATCCAGGGGGAATGTTAAGAACTCCCTTTGCGAGCCAGGGAAAGATTAGAGGAACTCCCGGGCACTATTATATATATATATACACACCACAATATAGTTTAACATACCATAATATACTCTAGTATGCCAAAATAAACCAGAGTATAGCATTCCTCCTGATGCTTCAGACTGATGTCTGACAGTTCAGGGGTTATATCACCCTATATTGGGGATATGTTGGGATGAGGGAAAAGAAAATGGAAACTCCTACAAAGGGTTATACAGTGGAATATAGAGTTAGTGTTTTGCGCAGGTTCTAGCAGTTCTAGCGGCACGCTTCTACCTTAAATGCTTACTCAGAACCCTAGAAATATTGCGAAGGTTCTGCTAATCCCAGATACCAGTTCCGACCCCATCATTCAGCCCGCATGAGGTCATGCGGCTCGTCACGGTGCGACGACCATGAACGCAAAATCCTTCATGTGTTTTCTTGGGGGATTGCATGATTCTTCTTCTAAGGGTCCCTTTATTCGTGTGATGCATGTTGCTGAGCGGTCTTGTTCTGGGGAAGTTGCTTTTAGGTAGGGCACCGGCGACGAAAGCATTGCGCATGGAGAAAGTGACAGCCCGCGTGCTTCTTCTGTTTTCTCCTTTTGTGAAGTCCGCCTGACCAAATAAAATCGACCACATTGAGGACATTCTTGGGCAGGAAATGGTCTAGGATGTCTCGTGCTCAGGAAGCCGTAAGATGTAGTGGCTCCGGATTCTTGAAGCTGCCACTGACTTAGGTCAACTTCTTCCGTTTAATGTGGAGTGTAAGTCAGCCTCTCTTGACCCAGAATCTCTTGGGCCCTTTCGATCCTAGACCGTTATTATGACAAACACCGAGTGCACACCCTGAAGCCCCAAACGCCATGCACCTGCTGGAGCCCAAGACCTCAAAGCCCAACCCTGGGGCTTAAGGTTTGAGGTTTACAGCTTTGAAGCCTTGGACCTTTTCAGTCATCAAGCTTCTGAACTTAGCTTTAAGTGATGTGTTGCTGACAATCTTGGTGAACCACGCCCTGACAAAAAGGCAGAAGACCACTAAGTCCAAGACCAGCAAGACCAGGTGGTGTTTCTTTTCTCTCCTGCTATCATCTTAACTTATTGTTACATCTGTCTTGAAATATGAAATTACAAGGCGGCTTGGACCCTGGTACTCTTATGCCCTGGGGCCCGCGCACCCCATGATTCTTCTAGTGCATGCCACTCCCCAGACTCCTGTGTTGAGGTTTCTCGAAATTAGGAGTACCTTTGTGGGGTTCCCTATACGTAGCTAGGATCATAGTCTTTGGGGGTCTATAGTGGGGCCCCCCTGTGTAGTAAGACTACCATATACCCTCTGGATGCATGGACAAAGAGACCGACAAGAGACATTGCCAAGGCCGATCAGCACAACAGCCTGCGTGCTTTGGAGGGTCGCCTCCGCCTAGAGGATTGAAGTAATCAGTTTCATCTAGGGCAAATATGGGATTATATAGGGTTCAGGGATCTTAGTCAAATTAATACAGAATCAAGTGGAAATTGACTGGGTCAAACGGATCTGCAGGGTTTTAGGGGTGGAGTTATAGGGGCTTGAGATTGAAATGGAAAGTGGGATTGTATAGGGACATGTGGGGACTGGGTTCCTGGTAGTAGGCAGTGGGGAAGAAGATGGAAATTTTCAGGGTTGCCATTTTAGGGATTAGGGAAGAGAGCATGGACACTACTATAGGTTTCGTGTTCAGGTCTCAGGGTTTAGGCTTGAGGGTAGGGCCTTTTGGTCCGGCGAGGCAGCAAGCTTGCGGCAAAAAAGGGTACGGAATGGAAAAGAACATGGGAACTACGGAAGGTCACTGTGGGAACTATGGAAGGAGGAATGGATCCCCACCGTAGCCGCTGCGAATCCCCCAGAACCAGTGTTTATGTTGCTTCTGAAGCGTGCAAAAACCCGTAAAGCCTAGGGTTAAGGCCTTCTGGATGGCAAAGAAGGTGCAGGGAATCGAGGCTAAGAGTAGGGTGAAGGATTGACAGGCTCCTCTCCCCCCAGTATTAACCCCCCACCCCCCTAATATTGAATGCTCCCGACATATTATTATACATGACAATGGGACAATGGGGAGTATTTAAGATTGGGGGGTGCGGGGTGCAATAGTAGGGGATGCAATTTTGCATATGAGGTTCAGGGTGTTCAGGATTCCTCCTTTGGCTGCAGAGGACTCGATGTAGGTGCAAAGAATGGGCAGCAGTATGATGAAGTATGGCGAGATCCTCGAGAAGCAGGAAAGCTGATTCTTTCCGAACCCTCAAGCCTCAACCCTAATGATTCCTTCCCCTCTTATACCTACTGACCGGCTTTGTGTTCTCTCTCTATTGTTGCTGCCGTTGTCCTTTTTTTTTATGATGTTGAGGGGTGTTCCTGGTCCTGCTTCACAGGTTCATATGACATTGCAGCCCTGGCTGCTTACACGTCAAATCTTTACCGAAAAGCAAAGATCAATAAATCCCTGCATACGGAACGATGCGATGTTTGTTCAGCCAAGAGGTTATGGGTTCTTCGCCTCCTCGAGGGGCTTCCGTTTACAAGTTGGACATGTAGGGGTCCTTACTCTGGCATTTTGGGGTTGCATCTGGCTATATACAACAGCTGAAGAAGAACCAGCCAGATAAATTCTAAACCCTCTAGACCCCAAACCGCTTCTGCAGAAGCATCTTCCTTCGGAAGCCCCTCTCGCTCAAGGTGTAAGCCTGTGGCATCACCACGGCACAAACAATCCCCTGCTACAAGCTTGTGACATAGTTGCTGAGCATGGCCATTGCACACCAGCAAATCTTCCAGTTAGCATGTCAGGACATGTTGTCCACTGCGTGGAGGCATGTGTGATTTCTTGGGCCCGTCTGCATTGGCGTAGATAAGCAGAAGATGGATGATGCCGAAATTGAACCAGAAGTACCATCTACCCAGACGGACCAATGTACAACCTGCTACAACTAAAAGCTCGGAAAAAGGATGGAGTAATGATTGGTACCTGGTACCTTGGGAACAGAAAGACTGCCCAAGCTTGAAACTAATCAGTTCAGTACAAGCTCCCAGGAAATCCGAAACCCTAAACCTTATAAGCCATGCCACTAAGCCCCCAAAACCCTAAACCCGCGCACGTGGAGGAGCTCGAGCTGCAGAGCGCGCAGCTCCCACACATGGAAGCTCAGCTTGAGCGTTTGGAGCCCGGATCAGGATGGGCTAAGAGACCTTATGAACGTTTAGGGTTTAGGGTCAGGTTTATAGTTTGCGCTATAATTCCCTATCAGGACCCTGATAAGGGTAGGTTGGGGCCCGCCAGTCCACCCTTGTTAGGGCATAATCCCCAAATCTACACTTATTAGGGTCCGAATGGGGAATTATGCTGTCAAATAGTCGCTGTTTTGATTTTGGGGAGCTCGCTATAAGGGCTCGCGGTGCCTCCGTGCCTAGTGCTTTTTCAAGGTTTTATAAGAACACTTCTTTGGGTACCGCGATTTTAGAAAACCCTTTAATCAGACGTCTTATTCGCATACCGTTGTTACAGGTGGAGCTCCATCATTTGGGGGGAGTAATGGGAGCTGATTTTGCGGAACCAGGCCACTAGGCGGATAAGTTCTGTGTTAGAGTAGTCCTCGCAATGGAAAGCTCCATAAAACCACTTTTGCTTCCGTTGCACACCCTCTGCTGCCTGAGATCTAGCCAGCAAGCCGGATGGTAGTACTGTAGCCGTAATTACCAGAAGCAGCCCAAAGCTCTGACCGGTAAACCCCACACGCTGTAACCGCAAAATTCCCCAAATCCTACACCCAAGCCTGAAAACCCTACTAGTCCCTGAACCCTAAGGCCGCAACTTGAACCCCAAAACGCCTCAGCGCGACGTGGATCCCTAGACCGCTGAGCCCTCAACCCTGTTGCAGTCAACCCCGAAGCTCTAAACTTTCCAGAAATCCTAGGCCCTCCACCATGTTGTCATCCCTAAGCTCCAAACCAGGAAACCCTAAATCCTAAACCCTAAACCCGGATTTTTCTAGGGCTCCAGGGCTGGATGTGAAGCTGAGGCCAAAGAAGCGCTTGCGAGCGGATGGCCTGCCAGTGCACCCAGGTCTTGGGTCGAGCTTGGGAGCCCGTAGATTGTTTCACGGGATGTATCGGGGCTTCCTAAACGGGACTTCTGTAAGGATATGTGGGGGGTTCAAGGCCGTGGATGTAGGATTTAGAGTTTAGAGCGGAAGGAGCTAGGGCTGAGGGTTTGTATCCTAGACTATTAGGGAGCTGCTTCCTTCCTGAGACTTCTCTGCATACCAAGAAGGACGCAGATCACAATCCTTTTCCCTAATGATACAACACGCCGCCCCTTAATCAAGCCCATCCCCCCAGATAGAGTTTCGGGAAGATGTACTGTTTTTTGGTTTGGGGGGAGGTTATTGAAGAGGAGGGGGTATGCAGGCGCATATCTCTATAGTAGCCTCCAACTAAACCTGAGTAGTCTAGTAGTTTCTAACATCTTTTTCGTTCCTCATACCCTGCTAATTATTGGCCAGCAAGTCATTGAACCCTAAACTCTTCACCATGTCATTTAACCAGAGACTCTTGGCTTGCGGGAGCAGAAGGCAGATTAGACTTTCAACCCCCTTGTAGCCCGTGCCGTCAGCCAAAACGGCGTCCTGTTGTTTGTTTATGTGATCCTTGATGATTTATGAGCATAATGTACGCAAGAAAGCTATGGCCTCAAGATGGTGCTCTATCGTTCGGGCGTATGCGTTTCAGGTTCGACCATCGATCCCACCGTACTTGGAGGACTTACTCTTGGCAAATGGATTATTCTAGGCCGCTAGGAAGGGTGTTGAGAAGCATTGATTTCAAAGAGACAGATTTTTCTTGGATTCTTGCCGCGTTTCGGTTAAGAATCGGCTGGCTGATTCGAAAAGGTACAGCCATGGCTTCCCGGTATATTGTCTTGAACCTCTACTCAAAAAGGCCATCTACTCTATCTGATAAAGTCACGACAAGGGTTCGGGAAGCTTATAGACAAACAAGCCACATGGATAAAAACAGCCCTTAACTCCTTAACTCCTAATTTGTCTGTCAGATCTCTACTGAGATACGAAACGTGTTGAATGGCCATCGTAACTGACTACCACATACCAATCCTACAGCAACCTTGGACGCATAGCTTCCCAAGCGTTGACACCAGGGCGCTTAAAGTATGAAACCGTCCATGTTTAAATTCTAAATCCGAAGCCATGCATACATCGAGACGAGCACCACACTTGGAATCCCATACCCCCTGCTGGTGTTTCTTGCAGGCACGTACAGCACGAGAGGAAGCTGCCAAGAACCTCCGGAAGGCAAAGGGTCTTAGCCAGGGCTCGAAGGTACATGCATTTGGAAGGGGGCTATGGCGAACAGTAATTGCAATTCTCCATATCCCATATAGGACGGTTGTCAAGATAAGCCTCATTCCTTCATGTGTGGACCAGTTATAGCCAAAGAAGGACAACAATATAGAACCCTGCATAATCCCAGTTTCCATGTCATCCTCTATTTTCTTTTTCCACTTGATGCTCCATCATTCTGATCATAGACATAGAAAGCAGCCTGCTGGTGAGGAATTGCTGAAATACGGTTTAGGTTTTGGGGTCTTTGCTTCGCACTGCATGCCTCACGACGATGGTTGATACAAAATCTCCATTACGCACCCAGCTTGGAGGATTGCGGTTCTCTGGTATGGTAAGGTCATGCAGGATGTTGAGTCTCAGCAGTAGGTCTAAGAGAAACCTTATTCCTTGTAGGTTCCTTCTATGAAGAATATTTTCCCGTAGCAGATCATCATCCCTCACGCTTCTCTCTCTCTCTCTCTCTAGATATATATATACTTCATATTATCTCATCTTATCTTGTATTTCGTACCGGCATTTAAACAGTGGTTCTAGGAATCTCGGGTACGGATTCCTGGGCGACAAAATAGTTATTTACGATGGGTGACCTCCACCGATGAGCCAGGTTAATCAGGAGGTTGGGCTCCTCACTCCCAAAACCCTGACTTACTGGTGCGAAGTAGGGCATATACATATATATATATATGTACATGATTGGGAATGTCCAGGGATTATCTGAAAATTATCTAGGGATGATATTCCTTTAATCCCTACTAAGCACCTGCAAGTAAGTCCTCCAACCCTAACCTATGATCTAAGGTTCTAGCTACGGGCCCTTGATTGGGCTTGTAGGGTTCTATGGGGTATGTGGTCTGTATGTAAGAGCCCTAGGATCATACCAGGGGTTCGTAGTAGTTCCTGTCTTAGACCCAACCCCTTCATTTCTAGGCCACAAGAGTGGGAAGCAAAACTCGAGCTGATGGCTATCCATGCCGGATGTTAGCGATTCCTTACATACCATCCATGCTAGATATAGTGATTATATAGGGAAGGTGTTACAGGGCTATCAATTATCCCAACAAGCGTATATCAATGGGAAATGGAATGAGAGCTGGTTTTATGGTTTATAGGGATGAGGGGTTCCGGTTTTTTCTGGGCTTCCCATAGGGATTATGGCAAATTGGGAGGGTGTATATTCGAGCCGCCAGTATTTCTGCAAACTGCCATGTGTATCTGGGCAGGTAGGTAGGTAGGAAGGAAGGTAGGTAGGTAGGTAGGTAGGTACGTATTTAAGTAGGTAGGTACGTAGGTAGGTAGGTAGGTAGGTAGATAGCTGGTGCCCAGCAAGACCCTAAACCCAACATCCTAACACCCAAATACAATCCTGAACTCTAAGCCTCCCGTTCTAGCCCTTAGCCCCGTGAACCTTATATCCCAACCATGATCAGATAGTCCCCCTTAAGTAGATAGAATATGGGGTATATGGGGATCTTATATACCCAAAGCCATATTCTATCTACTTAAGGGGGACTATAAACCCAATATATACCCTATTATACTATAGTAGTTTCCATTTTCTTTTCCACTATCCCTATATAACCCCTATAAAACCCTTATATTCAATCTACTTAAGGGGGACTCTAAACCCGTGGGT
>CAJNIZ010005983.1:0-18390 GCA_905231905.1 Symbiodinium pilosum | reverse complement strand
GGCGGCAGCAGCAGCAGGAGGAGTAGTAGTAGCAGTAGCAGTAGTGGTAGTGGTAGTGGTAGTGGTAGCGGTAGTGGTAGTGGTAGCAGCCGCAGCAGCACCAGCAGCAGGAGCTTATTCTTGTTCCTACCACTGCTGCTGCTGCTGAATTTTTAACACATACATTTGGCAGGGTTCCATCTGTACTTGGATTACATTTTTTGGGGTACTAGGTTAGATATCCCAAGCATCTGCAGGCAGCTCCAGCCACTTCTGAGTGAGGCCAGCGACTTCTCTGAGCAGGCCCGAAGAGTGCTTCAGGGGCTCACAATGTAGAAGGTGTTCCGGGTACAGGTTTGGGGGTGGCATAGTTGAGACTTTAGGGTGCAGTTTTTTTGGGTTGAGGGTTGGTGATTCTTTGGCTTCACGTTTATCGACAAGACAGCAGCTTTTGACGGCACTACAGTGTCTACAGGCTAGGATGCGGGCAGCCAATGCCCAAATTTTGTGTCCCCATAAAAGCGGCAAGTTTGATGTGCTTGTAGCTGGCATGTCAGGAGGTCAGGGAGATCACAGCCACTCTAACACGTTACCGTTTTTTATAGGGTAAAATTAGATTCACGCAACGTTTTGAATGAGAACCGCTTTGACACTTGGCACGCTGATGAAACCATATGGTCGGTGCCCTATGAAATCGCCTTTCCCAAACATAGCCCGCCCACCCCCTTGTAAAGAATATATTCCCCTCATGTAGCTTGGGGTTACCGGCAGCGGGATGGGGTTATTCTGTTGTGAGATGACGTGCTTCGGACTTCGAAGCCAGTTTCCATTTGAGTTACATCACCATAGGAGCCCAGTTACCTTGATAGTAGCTTCCTGGGCAGTGAGGATTAGGAAAGAATCTAAGCAGAGCGGCATAATACGTTCTACAAAGGAGCTGCAATTAACGCCATGTACGGTTGGGTACTGGGCTTTGTGAACTACAATGGCATTTCATCACCCATGCTTGTGATGGCCATTGGTAATAAGTGCAAGGCCGCAATTTGTAATTTGGGGATTGGCATGAGTGCCCACCACATCAACTTGGGGATTAATTGATGTGGAGCATTAGGAGTGCAACCTACGCACTCCTCATATTCGCCGAGCTTGCATTCATCCCAATCTTGCGGCTCCAAAGAGCCCTAAACCCTAAAGGCAACCCTAGACTCAACTGCACAGCCCTCAGGGAGCACCTCCCTTAGTCCCGCTTTGTAATCCCCGCATGGGGGTTTCCCCAAATTTAAGAGGGTTCTAACGGGAACCCAAAAAAGGTTTAGGGTTTAGGGTATCGGGTCTGGAACCCCAAGAATGTGGTAGGAATATAATAGAATACAAGGTACATTCCTATTATATTCCTACTATATTCTTGGAGTTCCCTGTTCGGGGTTCCCAGTAAAGTCCCTTTAAGGCTAGGGGTGCCCTTTTGGATGTTCCCATGTGGGAAACTACCAGATATTCCCTGGGCCTCTTCCTGGGGCCTTGTTTAAACCCAAATGCCAGTAAACCCTACCGTATATACGCCTTTGAAAGGGGCTGAAAGGGAATGAATCTTGGAAACCCCCAACCCTAAACCCTAAATCCCAAACCCTCAGCCCTCAACCCTAAGCCCTAAACCCGGGAGATTGGAAAGGTTCTCGAAATTCCTCCAGAAACACTCTTCGCTGCGGTCTCCTTGGTGCAGGTCCTTGCCGACTCTCTGGCCTCTGGTTAGCAGGGAATGAAGGAATGGAAGAGAACATGGGAACGGGTGTAGAGAAAGTGGAAACCATCACATTGGGGAGTATCTGAGCTATAGCCTAAACTCCTAGTATCCCCCTTAAGAAGCCCTATACTATTCCCCTATATATAATCCCGGACATGAGCCCTGTAAGGAGTTTAGACTCGACTACAGTTCATTTTGGGATCACTTGCAGGATCCGCTCCTTCATTCCTTGGTAGCCAGAGGCAAGTTTACGGTTGAGTTCTTCCTGTTCGGGGTTTCGGACCCAGGGTTTTCATGCGTTCCCTTACCTATACTACTACCCCCGCTTGGGAGATTCGGGGGACCTGGGGGGATGGTACAGTTAGGGAACTCAAGATGTTTGGGGTTGAGGCTACAGAGTTTCGGGTTGTAATATAGAGGCAATTTAGTGACATAGGGGAATATAGGGATTACTTAGGTATAAACGGAAAAGAACATGGAAACGATTACTTTAGGGTTCAGAATGTTTCGCGTTTAGGTTTCAAGGTTCGAGCATTCTAAAAGTTATTTGGGCGTCTGCAAAAGTCAGGGGTCTCTTGCGGGGGGATCCCGGTAATAATGCTTCTAGTATGTTTGGGTGTACATAAGTGCCCTGCCCTTTAGAAAAAATGGTAAGGCTTACTGTCAAAAGACAGATCCATGCTTGCTTCGATGTCATAGTCTGATCCCTCGTGCTTATGGCTGCAAACAATGCAACCCTTAGCTCCCAAGTGATTGTTTGGCCGTTTTTAGTATAGAAAAGTCCAGAAACCCTCATTTCCCAATTCCCTGGACCCTCAGCGCGGAAATAGTGAGAAGCGCCAGGAAAACTTCAACCCTAAACCCCTAAGCCCTGAACCCCTAAACCCCTAAACCCCTAAACTAAGAATCCTTAGAATCAGGAGGAAACAAACGACACTGAGATGGCCCTGGAAGTTGCAGCTGGACTGTTATCCCCACTTTCCACTGACGGGCTGAGGGTTAAGGATTTGGGAGGTTTTCAGAAATAGGTGGGCCCAATGTAGATCCCAGTCTAGTACAACCCTTGTTATGGGCACATACTCCTAAAACCCCCCCACACAGGGGCCTCAAGACTGCAATTCTGTTGGGTAACCCTCAACCCTAACCCTCAGCCCTCCACCTTAAACCCTAAACCCTCCACCCTCAACCTCAAACCCTAAACCCTCAACCTTAAACCCTAAACCTTAAACCCTAAACCCTGTATGCGAGCCGTAAGTGCTGAAGTCGGTTTTCCTTCCTTTCAGCTCTGGACCTGATCTCTCCCTTAAGGATTTCGCTTTTAGGATTCGGGGCTTAGGGTTTGGGGTTTAGGATTTGGGGTCTAGGATTTGGGGCTTAGGGTCTAGGATTTGGGGCTTAGGGTTTAGGGTTTGGGGTTTAGGAATTTGGGGTTTAGGGTTTGGGGTTTAGGAATTCGGGGTTTAGGGTTTAGGGTGCGGTAGCTTGATTTTGCAGATGTTTATGGGGTGTTGACGGGCACGTGGGGTTTCCAGAAATCGGGTCACCCTTATCTACCCATAGTAAGGATTATCTCAGATGGGGCCCTGCATTTTGGAAATCCTCATACTCCAGATGTATCAGGGTAGCGTTCAGGACCCTTTAGTTTCTGAATCAGGCACTGCCATTGTGGGATCCTTTTTCATACATCCCAAACAAGATACGCCCTTAAACCCTAAACCCTAAGCTCCGAACCCTGATCTCCCCGAGGTGAGCACGATCACCAATTGGCAGGGGGAGATGGATGTGGCAACTGCCATGCTCACCGTGCCTCAGCGCAGCATTAGACTCCGATAGACCCAAAGTCTCGAACGAGGTTCTGCTCGTTTCTTCCGATCCTTGCCTGCGGCCTTAAAATCCCAAACCCTAAACGCAGAACAAGGCTCCTGACATGTTGACGGCTCACGGGGTTAAAGCGGGATGGGAGGTCAAGGTTTTGGCTTGAGGGTCTAGGGTTCGTGGTTCAGGGCTTGCTGTCGAGGATCTGCGCTTCAGGGCTTAGGGCTTACAGGGCTTAGGTCTTGGGTTCAAGAGTTTAGAGTTAAGGACAGCCCGTCAACTCAAGGATAGTCAGGAAGCATGTCATTAATGCTACTCTTCCTCAAGCTAATGGACCCACATACAGCCGTTTTTTTCTAGAAGGGCTGTTGTAACTGTAGTCTTTGTAGAACTCCTGTAGGTTCTGTGTTTGTTTTTTTCGGGGCACGTCATTCTGGGTGTCTGCGGACTATGGAATCTCAGCCAATCTCTGGGCCGTAGGTTCAGAGTCATGCGAGTTTGCTTTAAAATAGATGGACCACTTGTTTGGCGTACTTTTTATATCGATCCTATGATGTTGCGGGTATGTAAGGTGGGTATTTATGAAGAGAAATACCTTTGGCAGCAACCGTAGAACTACGACGTCTGAAGAATGATCCCTCATAGCTGCTGGTGCTGCTTTTCTGACACCCAGCCTCTAGAACCACCTGGGTTGTTCCCAAAAATCAGCGTCCCGTTTTGGCACCCCTAACTATTAAGTGCAACAATATAGTTAACCAAAAGGGCCCATAAATTTGCGAAAAAGCCACCTAGAAGAGGCCAACAATGTCTACCAACAGTGTTTGGAGATGGGTCTATTGCGAGCATGCCGGCCTGAAACCCCCCGCACCCCAGCCTGCCCATCCCCGCACCGCCGCTATAGAAGTTTGCTCACACTTTCAGGGGTTCGCTTCAAGATCAGGCCACAGACCAAACCTCTACGTACCATATTCGCCTACCTTACCCACAAAAAAATTTCAAACATCCATAAGTTCTTGCCGGCACGTACGTATCCCCCCCTCGACCCCTCTTCATAGGTGAGTTTGAGAAGCTTATTTTCCCTAATCTCTGCACAGTCCCTACACAGCCATAGAAATATCATTGTTATAGGGCCCCCCATACGTACCTTATCGTCTTCCCAAACCCTTCAGGTCCTAAACCTTAAGCCCAGACCTAAACACCCTTCAGGTCCTAAACCGTAAATCGAAACCTAAACCTAAACACCCTTGAGGTCCTAGGTCCTAAACCCTAAACCTGAACACCGTGCAGGTCCTAAACCCTAAACCTTAAACCTGAAGCTAAACACCCTTCAGGTCATAAACCCTAAGCCCGATATCTAAACCTAAACACCCTTCAGGTCCGAGATGTCGAGGATCCCTTGCCGCAGCTGGTGCCAACCATGATGGCCCCTTGGAAGAGAGACATTATAATAGGGGTAGGTATATATTGGGGGTATCTAGGGATAGTGGAAAAGACAATGGAAGCTACTATATTATATATAGGGTTATATATAAAGGTTCTCAATTTTTGTTCGGTTTTTAGGGGAGGGGAAGGGATTTAGGGTATAGGGCATCTTTCTGGTTGGTTTAGGGGGGGGGTTTAGGATTAGGGTCTAAGGGCATTTTTGTTCAAGGGTTCAACCCTAAGCCGGGATTAAATTAGGTTTTTTCATATTTATGACCTTTACTCCATATATATTCCGTATTGTAAAGCCACAAAAGGTGTTATAGGGCCCCCAAATCTACCCTAGTAAACCCCAAGCCCTAAGTCCTACTATATCACTACATATAGTCCCCCTTAAGTAGATAGAATATGGCTTTCGGTACACTATAATCAGATCCCCATATACTCTATATTCTATCTACTTAAGGGGGGCTATAACCCCTACATTCGATAAAAGGGCCCCTGCATTACTAGGTCCCAGCTCTGCTTGGGCTTTCATGTGAGCTGTAGCCTAGATTCCTTAAAAGGGGGTTGTATAGGGGACTGTATAGGGCATTACTCTAGGGGTTATTAAGGGGGATACGAGGAGTTTACACTATAGCTCATATGCTAGTTTCCCTAAATCGCGGACTTCAATATAGACCCTAATATCGTATAGTCCTCTCCTGCAATCCTGGAGGCCTCACCCCAAAAGATCCAGCAGCCCAAACACAACTTTTTGCAGTCCTACAGGTGAAGCCCTAACATTAGATAATTTGCTGGTTCTTAGTTCTTAGTAAGGAATCTACTATATAGGGATTATATGACTTACGTGTTCTTAGTAGGGAATCTACTATATAGAGGTTACATGACCTACGGGTTCTTAGTAGGGAGTCTACTATATAGGGATTATATGACTTACTGGTTCTCAGTAGGAACTCTATTATATGGGGATTATATGCCCTCTTCCCTACTAAGAACCAGGAAGATAATAAGTTGGCTTTGGCAACCCCAACCCACCAATTATCGGGACTGGGTTTTCGTCGCAGGATGCATAGTTCTAGGGTCTTAATCTCGTAGTATCTCCCTTAATATTTAGCCCCCTTTAGAACCCCCTTTAAGGAGTTTGGATTATGGCTCATGTTAGCCTGTGGGAACCATTTTTAAATCCTTTATCTCCAGGGTTGGGCCGACCAAAATCCTGTCATGACGCAAGAGGCAGAGCTCCACATGCCCGCCTCAGAGGAGGCGTCGATGGTGGTGCAGGCAAGCTTTCCGTTGTGCGGACTGCCTACAGGGAATTTGGTCTTATAAAAGCGCTGGAATGTAGGGAAGCCTGTTTTTACACACACACTCACACATAAAATAGGATTGGGGTTTAGTGCCAATTGAGAACCAAACGGAAAGAACATGAACAATGAAATGGAAACTGGGAGTAGCAGCGGTTCGAAGGCCAAGTTATAACCAGGTACACTCCTGGAAACTAACATGGAAACCCAAAAGGGCCCCTATAAAGATTACAGTCCCTCTAAAATCGGGCTATATGGGTTTCCATGTTAGTTTGGGGGAGTGTATCATCCTCTAGTCTTAGAGTCACCTTTATAGACAGCGCACGTGTTTCATAACATATGGGGATTTCCCAAAATTAGGGGTACCATTTTGGGGTCCCCATAATAAGGACTATAGTTGGAGCTGTGGACCCTGGCATAGGCTCTTCGCTTCCTCCTGGGTTACATGCCGGAGAAGTAGTTGGCATTAAGATTTGAGGGAAGGACACCCGAAATATCCCGAAGTATTTTGACGCTGATCTTGAGATGCACTTAGCTCTAAACACAGATTCCTAAGCCGTATGCCCTGAAGCCCCCTAATCCTGAGCCCTAGGCCCCTAGAATCCTGAACCTTTCAGTCTTAACCCCTGCACCCCTAATCCTTAGGCCTACATCCTCAAGCCAAAGCCGTCAACCCTGGACTGTTGCTGGAGTAGCCAGCCGAGTCAAGACCCTACAGCAACGGTTTGTTGGTGGTAGTATGTCAAAACGCCTGAACCTAAACCCCTAAACCCTAAGCCCCGAACCCTAAACCCCTAAACCTTAAAACCTAAAACCCAAACCCTAAACCCTAAGCCTACACATCCCTCTTTCAGGTCTACCCAACGGAGGATGCCGGCTTCTGCATGGCGACTTGGTACTCCCTCCCCTTAGTAAGGGTTTAGGGTTTAGGTTTTGGATCAGGGTTTGGGGTTTAATGTTTAGGGTTTAGGGTCCGGGGTTTAATGTGTAGGGCTTAGGGTACAGGGTTTAGGATCAACTTAGCCTTCAACCATAAACTCCTATTTCCTCAGGGTTTATTTCGGGCTTATTTTTTTGGCGTTTAGCATAGTCTTGCCGAATTTTCAACAATGACGTGTTTATTATCGGTCTAGGGGCTTGCCTTACATAATACGGTATTGTTCTATTCCCTTACATACCTTTACATTAACCCCTTTCAGGGGAAGGGGATTGCCAGAGTCGTGCACTGAAGATCAAATTTTGGGGTTTAGGGTTCAGGGTATAAGATTTAACGGTTTAGAATTTAGGGCTGAGGCTTTAAGGGATTTAGGGTGTAGGGTATAGGGAATTTTGTGTTGAGGGTCTGCAGGTTGAGGGCTTATGATTGGGGATATGGCACGCGCCATTTTGCGACGTTTCCTCCTTTCACGGTATCCAAGGCGGAAAGACCGAAACCCTTCTACCCTAAACCCATTGCGACTTGCCTATACTGCCCAACCTACAGGGCAGCTTACTTGCACCCTAAACTATACCCTCCCCCAAACAAAGATAGAAGCTTAGTAATTATGACGGCGCGTTCAAAGAGGTCTTTGCGGAGCCCTTGAGTGGGGCTTTCTTGCTTACTTGGGTCCCTGTTTTGCAGGATGGGCGCCTTTTTTATCCGATTCCGTTGCTGGTATGCGTGACATGTTCAACTCGAATACCCTTCAAGTAGAGCAGTATGAAAGGGAGAACAAGCAAGGGGCTTTTCCCCTAACTCCGAGACCCATCTGCACCTTCGATAGTACCCCCCAGTACCTCTCCCTCTCTGTCTCGTGGCAGTACGAAGTACAGTTATTGTCATCGTTAGGCTCTGCTCTTCTGTAGGCCCGCCCTAAACCCTAAACCCTAAACCCTAATATCTTCAAGTCAAAATTCAGTTGGGCCAGTACGCCCCGCAACATTCTCGATGTAGAGAAACCCAAGGCTCTGAGCCCTTAAGCCCCAAAAACCCAAGCAGTGGACCCTGGGTTTGGGGTTTAGAATGTAGGGTAAAGCCCTAAACACACTCAACACCCCAAACCCTGAAGCCCCTACAGTCCCTATCCCGAACCTCATCTGAGCTATAGTCTAAACTCCTTAAAGGGGGTGATATAGGGGATTATACAGGGGACTACTATAGGGCTTATTAAGGGGGATACTAGGAGTTTAGACTATAGCTCATCTGGCAGCTTAGGAGAGCATTCGCCGAAGTAAGCTGCCCACCAGCATCGTGCGGCAGGTTGGCAACGAGACCATCGTTCTTCGCCCATGCATTGAAAAGAAGGGTTGAGGGCAGTAGCTCTTCAGGGTTGAGAGCCTAAACCCCAGAGTTTCAGGCTCCGGATCTAGGATCCAGAAGGCCTAGGTTTGGGGGTTTGTGGGTGAAGGGTTTCGGGCTTAGTCTTCTTTGGTTAACTCATATTGACAGGCGTCCTATTCCCTCGGCCCTAAGCGCTACATCCCCAAGCTGCGTTTGCTTGTATACCCGGTACCTAAACCCCCAAAGTAGGTAAAATAATGGCCCAAATCCCCCCTAAACCCTAAACCCTAAACCCTAAAGCCCAAATCCCCTAAATATAGCCCAAAAGGCAATTATTCTACATACTTTGGGGGTCAAGGTATAGCCTTTCAATGGATCCCTGGCCCTCACATCTCTCCAGATACTTCCTGCACAGCTGCTTCCGGCACCCAAACTGTCAGAAGAGTAGTATGTTTAACAGGGATATTATGGTCCCCCAAGGTAGCGTAGGGTTCCTCCTCCTCTGGGTAAAGTATTCTACAAGAAGGATCCCAAACCCCAAACCGCGTTGCTTCAAGAACCAGATACGTGACTCAGGTGGAGGAGATACCGCCCGAGCCGGTAGCACCAACAAATCCAGGAGCCTTGGCTGTGCTGTTTAGGGTCTTGAGGTTGATGATGGTTTTTGCAGGTTTTCAATCTGGGGGTTTTAGGGCTACGAGGTGTCAGGGTTTCGAGGTGGTAGATTTTGAGTTTAGGGTTGAGGGTTTAGGGTTTAGGGCTCAGGTTTCAGGGTTTCGGGTTTGGGGGGATTTTGAAGGTTATGGTTAGTAGCTTTAGGTTTTTCAGATTAAGGGCGCGCGCTAGGTAACCCGACGGCCCAAGACCTCCAAGTCACCATCCTAAACCCGTAAGCCCGAAGCCCCTAAACCCTAAAACCCCAAACCCCTCAACCCCAAACCCTAAGCCCTAAGCTACCCTAAACTTGTAAACCCCCAGACCCTAAACCCCTAAACTAATACTGTAGGCCATGTAGTCCCGGAATCCTAACCCCTGCCTGACACACGCCTGGGAGCACCTAAAACCTACATCCCCCATATGAACAAACTTGGCCCCATATGAGCTATAGTCTAGACTCCTTAGATGGGGATTATATAGGGGACTATTGTAGGGGTTATTAAGGCGGATACCAGGAGTTTAGATTCTGGCTCATATAAGCCCTTCATTATTCCCGCCCCCTTCATTTTGGGGGATCGAGACCCTAAACCCTAAACCCTGAAACCCTAAACTCTAAACCGTAAGCCCTAAACCCAAAAGCCCTAAACCATGAACCCTAAACTCTAAACCCTAAACCCTAAACTCTAAACCCTAAACCCTAAACCCTAAACAGAAACCTGGCAAGGAGTGATCCTCATCCGGTGGGAGTACAGGCGGTTGGACGATGGCGGCTGCTGCCTGGGCTCTCTTAGCTCAGGGATTGGTGCAGGTTTAGGGTGGGGGGTTTACAGTAGGGTTTGGGGTTGAGTTTCGGGTTTGGGGGGATGGTCAATCTCGTTTTGAAATTTCGAAAATTAAAGATTTCCCGAGATGAAGGAAATTTGGGAACCCTAAGCCATGGCAAGTTTACATAGTTTACATTGGCCTGGGAGTTTAGGGTTTAGGGTTTATGGGTGTTCAAGAGTGTCAGGGTTGTACCCCTGGGTTTTGGGATCCAGGTAATGAGCCATGAGCAACTACGTAGTGGTGGTCCATATAAGGCCCACTTGCGGTCATATTGGTCGAAACCATTTAGGGGTGCGCCGTCCAGAAATCTTGGATTTTCATAGCCCTAGTCTATATTTTGTCCACCTTCTTTTCAATCTAAGCCCCGAACCCTAAACCATAAGTCTTCAAGCCTAAATTCTAAACTCTAAACCATAAGTCCTATAGTGATTAGGGTCTATAGTAAACCTTTTCAGTCAGGCTCCTGGGTCATGCGCGCCAACGAGTCCAACGAAACTGACAACGGCTCCAACTGGTCGAACGGTTCGGACATGAGCCTGTGCACGCTTCGGATTGAGGGTTTGCGGTTTGGCAATTTGGGTTTTCAGCTTTGGCTTTATTGAGACGAGGGCTCTTAGGTGTTGGCGAGTACGGTTGAGGGATAAGGGCTTCGGGGTACTTCGAGCTTTTAATTTTGCGAGCAAAGAATTGCCGAATGGGAATTCTGTCATCAGGTTGATGATATTCTGGGGCGTAGAAGGGTGCCCTTGCTTTGAGAAAGACTCTTCAGAAGATTTAACTTTTGGATTTCCTGATTTTGCTGAGGAAAGCTTCTTTCTACCCTCGCTGTGAGAACAACCCCGGAAGAAGGACCCCATATAGAAAGATCCTTGTAGTCTAAGAGTAACCTCTCTACATATTTAGAGGATCCCCATGTTCCCCACAACCCTACCACCCTGAGACAAGGAACAGCTCACGGGGCATGCTTTGCCCCATGAGGCATTGGCAACCACTGGACGCTGGGCTGGTTTAGGGCTTATAGGGCTCTGGGCCCAAAGATTCAGAACAGTGGAAAATCCATAGGAAATGCGAGGGAAGCTAGGTAAATCAGGGTTATACAGGGACAGTACGTAGGGGCCCGAAATAATTAGAACAGGGCTGAATGGGTTTTCGGTGTATTCTACTACAGCTATATCAGGGCTAGTTATAAGGGTTTAATGTCAATGCCTGTTCAGGCTTCTACATTACCTCAGCCCAGCGAGGGGTTAGGAATTAGGTGTAGGGTTCACGAAGTCACCCTTGCATTCCTGAAACTATTACCGTCCTTCAAGTGTAAGCCAAGATCTTGAAAAGGTTCCGGGCTCAGATTTTAGGGTTTGGATGAGAACTTAGCACCGTAGTATAGAATTGGAATGCTCGTTTGTTTGCTGTCGTGGCTCACCAGTTTGGGCCCTACAACTGACCCTCATCTGGTTGGGTATATCAAGGGAGGACCACTGTTTTGACAAACTGTTTCTCAGAGGGCAACGAGAGCACCGCGAATCCTACAGAACCCATTGCTCTAGAGAAGTTGCCACATCAACAAAAAAAACGCTGAAACTTACGAAAGCAATGAATTGTGCAATCTTGCCTCATAGCCTTATTGTCACGGCAATAATTAATAGACTCTCAAGCGTGCTCGAAGTTTCCACTTCAATTTCTCTAGGCTTCTGCAGCAACCCCGAGAACTGGAGCAACTGGCTTCAACCCCTTGTTCTCCTGACGGCTCGAATCTGATGATTTCCAAAAAATCGGGCCCCTGGCCTTAGAATGACTGGGTTGGCCTTTGGGATACTTAAAAAGTTTTCCTAATTGGTTTCATGAGGACCCTATATACTAAGATTTTTTCAGAGGGTTCTAAAGGCCAACCAAGATGAGGATTGTCATACATTTGGGTCTATATTGCGGCCCCTTCTTACCGAGTCACGGAATTTCGATGTAGCCCTCATATACTCTCTTCAATTGGCCCATGCTCTCGATGTTGAGCCTCGTACTGAATTTCATCCAGTAAGTAACCTAAAACGCTAAAGCTTAGATCCTGGACCCTAAACTAACCCTGAAGCATAAAACCCTAAACTCGAAAGGCGTGAACATCATCAAGCCGTTGCACATGGAGCGTTGTTACTACACAATGAGGGAATGTAATCCCTATACAATCCCTGCTGCCTAGTAAGAACCAGTAAGTTAAAGGGCCGTATAGCAACCATCAAGACAAAACCGTCCTTCATGGATCCCTACTCCTTAAGCCCTATAGCCCCGTAACCCCTTTCAAGGACCCTAAACCCTAAATCCTAAACCCTAAATCCTAAGCCCCAAAAACTAAACCCTAAACCCTGTAGCAACCATCAAGACAAGGAGAACCTGTCCTTCATGGATCCCTACTCGTTAAGCCTTAATATCTAATTATTTCAAGGGCCCTAAACCCTAAACCCTAAGACAAGGAGAACCTGTCCTTCATGGATCTAGACCGGACTCCGGGTGCCTTGCGGTTGCCAGCCTTTACCTTTTCGCCGAAACTTTGGTGAATCAGCCAGGCTGAGGGTCGGGGTTTAGGGTTTAGGGCTTAGGGGTTTTTGAGGGTTTATGGTTTAGGGTTTGGGGGGTTCCGATTTAGGATCTAGGATTTAGGGTTTCGGGTTTGGAGCTGAAATCTTTTGGGGTTCGGCTTGGGTCAGGGAGTTTTCCTTTGTACCCTTAGGGTTTGTACCCTTGGGTTTGGTCCCTAAACCATGGAATGTGGCTCTTAATATAAGGGTATTTGGGACCCCAAACCTAGGGTTACAAACTTCAAGGCTTTGATTGGGGGTGATTGGGGCGGAACGACTAGGTTGCCATAGGTGCATCCCTAGGTCGAAATGAGTAATAATACGGTATATGAGCTATAGTCTAAAGTCCTCGGGGGTGGGTTAAATAGGGGATCATAGAGGAATTAGGGTCTAGGGTCTAAACTCCTATAGGTGGGTTATATGGGGGATTATATAGGGTTCAGGGATTAGGGTTTAGGGTCTAAACTCCTTAAAGGGGGTTATATAGTAGGGAAGTATGATAGGGGTTACTAAGGGGGATGCTAGGCGGTTAGACTATGGCTCATACGTGCCTTAGCTCTGTGGGGTTCAAAGTACTGATGCAACCTAAGTTATAATTTGTGGGACCTGGCCCTCCAAGGCAGGGTATTCAAGGGTTTTCAAGATTAGGGCAGAATAGATGTCCCTTCCTGTACATGTAAATGGAGTTTACTGGGAACCCCAAACAGGGAACCCCAAGAATATAGTAGGAATATAATAGAACCTGGCAGGTATATTCCTATTACATTCGTGTGGTTCCCTGTTTGGGGTTCCTGTTAAAGTCCCTTTGACATGGTGCTGAGCAAAAATGAGCAGAGTTTACACAAGCAAGACCGCAACTCTCAATGGGCGTATCCGGGTCCCTGTCCCCCATTTGTGGCGCAGTAGTTGATGTAAGCTGCTCCCCTCAATCGGCAACCCTACGCAACGTTATGAAGCCCAACATCCTCCTGCCTATGAAGATACGGCTATAAGTGGGCTGCAGGTAGGAGAGCTATGCGTATATCCAAGACCCACCTTCACTCCAAGCCTATCCCTAAACTGTAGAACTATGGACCTCAAACTTTTGAGCCTAAAGCCCCAACCCTCAATGCCAAACCTGAACCAATGAACCTTAAGCCTTATCCAAGTAAGGAACAGCAGCCACGAGTTCAGAGCAATGGCCTTCCGCCAGGTTGTGCCTGTAGCGAAGCAAGAGTAGTCGGTTTGGGGTTTAGGGTTTATAGGGTTTAGGCGTATGACTGTGGATGGAGAAACTTTTGCACGCTACACACCTCCACTGATGGGAATGGCAGCACTTCAGGAGTCGTAGGTGGTGCAAGAATCTGCCAGTAGCCATGGGTTTCAGGCTTCAGGTTGCGGGTTCACGGAGCCCTGGTTTTCGAGCTTGGGGCTTTGAGGTACGGGTTTAGGGTTTGAGGTTTGGAGCTACAAGCAGGGTTGTTCAAGGTATGGGGGTGCAGCTTTGGGGTCCCGGCATGCTTCCCTCAGCCCCTCTGCGTCCTTACAATCCCCCATATCAGCTGAGTACGAACCATGCATCTCCAAGTATTCCGGACCAGGGTATTTGGCGCAAAGTCCGTAGAAGCCCTGACCCTAGATCCCCAAACCCTAAAGCCCTAGACCCTAAGCCTAAGCCGTATCCTGCCTTCCTCGGAAAAAGGAAAGATGCAGTATTGCTGCAGCAGCGTCACAAACTGAATTGGGTGTAGGGTTGAGGGTTCAGGGCTAAGGATTTAGGGTTAGGGTTTAGGGAAAACTATAGGAATGTCCCAACATCTACCTACCCATAAGCACTCTATCAAGCAGAATGAGATTCAACTCAGACATCATCCTGTACGGAGCTGCCTCAGGCCCTAAACCCTAAACGCTAAAACCCAATTCAGACGGCAGAGTCTGCGAGGATGCAAGGTCAGATTTCTTTGTGCAGTGATCGTATATGAGTATAGCAGTATCATAGTGGAATAGTATTAGATTATATTGGGGTTTGGGGTTTAGGGTTGAGGGTATGGTATGATATAACGACTTGGAACAGTGTAAAGGTACAATAGTACAAACGTAGCCTTGGGATTTAAAAGTTCTGGTTGAGGCTGCTTGCGTCCACGTTAGGGAATGTTGCCACAGCCATCCAGCCAGGCTGTTCCAACCACCGTTGAGTAGTAGAACCACTAGCGATCATAGACATGCCAAAGTGAATTGAGATGAGAACCGCCTAGAATTCCCTATGTTATTCTCTTACCTTATGTCATGCAGAAAGCCGTATCACACTGCATGCCCCCTACAACAATTACCAGAGATCCTACAGCAATGCCGACCCCGAACCCTAAACCGTGCTGAAACTTGGGCGCTCCTTTGCAGGACTATGCAGACGCCCGCAACAAGTCTACCGTGACCTTCACGTTGGATGTGTTCCCGCAAGCGAGGCTTCCCTGAAGGGCTTCAGGGTCTAGGATTTCAGGTTTAGGGTCTAGGAGTCTAGGAATTATGGTATAGGGTTTAAGGTTCAGGGGGCAGGATTTAGGCTTTAGGGGGTAGCGTTTAAGGTTTAGGGTTTAGGACTGCTGGCTAGTAGGGTTTAGGGTCTTAACGGGCACTGGCAGAGAAGGACGGACAAGAGGATGGAAACTACCATTAGGGTTTAGGGCTTAGGCTCTTGCTCAATGGTGGCGAGTATTTCAGGGTATTAACAGGAAATGGAAAACACCATGGAAAGTACTATAGCGATTTCATTTAGGGTGTTAGGTTTGCAGTGCAGAATCAAATGGAAATAAAAAAGGCCGTTGTGGGTGGACCCTTTCAACAAAAGGCCGGCTGATGCTTATGATGCTGGCTGTTGTTCGCCGACTCTTTCATCAAAATGCCTGCTGATGCTGATGATGCTGGCCGTTGTGGGTCGACCCTGTCAGCAAGTGGCTGGATGATGCTCATGATGCCAATGCTTATGGCCCAAGCGTTCAAACAAGGCATGGGCCTATGCTTGGTACGGTAATTTCCTGCGAGCTCGAAGCTTTTCGTGCTGGTTTGACCCCTGCCTTTTTTCAATTTCAAACCCCACCCCCCATCCTGAATGCACAAGCTCTATCACACAAGCTGCAGGCATCCACACTTTAAGCATGAAGTGCTTGTGCCCAAAGCCCTTCAGCCCACTACACCTTCAGGGTTTTTCTAAGAATGAACCATTTTCTAGGAATGACAAGGTGTCTGACCTTGTTGAGTTAACTTGAGCCGTGCCTGTTCAGTTAGGCAAGCTGGTAAACGTTCAGTATACCCCAGCCTCTAGCGGGATTACAGGATAAAGGGAGGTTTATGATTTTGATTTCTCCCGGCGTAGGCGATCCTTATCGTAGGCAAAAGGCGTGTTCCCCTCAAACTGACAAGTTCTCCAAATCCCAGTCCCTCAATGCTAGATTCTCTCTCGAACCCTACACGCCAATCCCAAGGCTCGACAGCCCTTCTTACTAATATTATTGTTCCTATTATTATTGCTATTACTATTATTCTTGTTACTATTAGTATTATTATTATTACTATTATTATTATTACTATTAGTATTATTATTGTTACTATTACTACTTTTATTATTCCTAATACCCTAAAGGCTTAAACACCAAAAGCCCCGAGCCCTAGATCGCTGAACCACAAACCCATGACCTCCGAACGCCTAAAACCCGTACCTTGCCACCCCCCCCCCCATGGAAAACTTCTAGCCCCTGAGGCCATTTCTATGTTCTTTTTTGCAGCCTCCCCCAGACGCAGGCCCATTGTCTCCATTTCGGGCCCCACGGAAGCATCGGCGAGCTGCGCCTTCGCCTTGCAGGCCGAGGCCATGGAGGCCTTCCCTGGAGTGCGCGTAGGGCTCAAGGTTTGGGGCTTCGGGTTTAGGGTGTAAGGCGCGGATTGTGGGGTCATGGTTGAGGGTTCAAGGCTTCGGTTTAGGGCTTATAGGGTTAGGGTTCAGGGTTTAGGGCTTGGGGCCTAGGCCTCTGGGTTGGTTAGGATTATACGTAAGGGTTTAGTAGAAGGGCTTCGGGGTCAGGGTTTAAGATTGAAGGGTTTAGCATTAGGGGTCTGTGCCGCAGGATCCAAGGTCAGGGATGGGGTTTAGGATCATGGTCTCAGGGTTCAGGATTGGAGGCTTGGGGATTTGGGTGGGGCAGTTCAAATTTCATGTTTTTCAAGGTTTGACTCACGGTGCCTCGGCGTTTAGATGGTGAGATTCTCTGAGAAGTGAAAGGCAGGCATCCTTTTGCTTGCAGGTCTGGGCGATTGCACAGCACTCTGTCAGAGAGATCAGAGTACATCCGTCTCACGTAGAGGGGCGCAGGTTCAAGGGATTCTGCTTGATGGATTAGTCTTTGGTTGTTGATCCAAATTCTTGTTCTCGAAATGGCTATTAGTGCAAACAAAAATCCCAATACGTTCCCTTATGGACCTACGGGAACCTTAAACAACATTCCCCAAAGGACTTCTAGATCAACTCCTGCCTGTAGTTCCCACCTTAGCCCCCTAAATATTGCGTTCCTTATTATCCTTATTATTATAGGATATAGGGACCCCAAAAGGGTTTGGGTGTGCTGCAAGTTGACATTTTCGCGCTGAGGGGTTTGGGGTCAACGCCTTGCTCCCGCCTTTGGGTTGCGAGGGGCTGGAACAGAAAATTGAATTTTCTAGTTGGTGTAAATATTTTCTTGCATAGAGATATTCGTATCATCTACCCTCTTCCCACCTCTCCCTTATCCGTGCTCCACGCTTTTCAGGCAGCATCAGCTGCGCGGGCAAAAGAACAAGGTGCCAAGCTAGAGTATGGGCTCTCTTGCAGCAGAGCTTCTCAAAGATTACGGAGCTCTTTTGCCATACTTTCAACATTTTGGGGTATGTTTGGGATTTTGGAGCTAGTAACATTTTGGGGCATGCTTGGGATCCTGGATCTCTTCTGCCCTAAAACCTTACGCAACATGTGTCGGATATGTTCGGGACCCTTGAGAGACGTCAACCTGAACACCTGCTGGCTGTGTTTGGGGATGTCATTGACAAGGATCCCAAACCCGAAGCCCTAAACCTGAAACGGAAGACCCAAAAACCTTTTTGGGGCCTATGGCTTCAAATGGCATATGATGAATAGCATAGGTTCAGTGATCAGCCATGCGGGCCAATCATAAATACAACGACGCAAAGCCCTAAACTCAAAAAAATTGCCACAAGCCCCCGTCCAAAGGCTGTAGAGCTACGGACTGATTTAAAAGTTGTGCTCCGAGGGAGAACGTTGAAACTTTAAGCATGGCTGCGGGGCAGCTTTCTGCTCAGTAGCTGGTAGGTAATGTCCAAGTGAAATCGACAAAGTAACTTTTTTCACTCGGTTAAGGGTCTAGGATTTAGGGTTTAGGGTGCAGTCCCGATCCCATGCAAAAACATCGAGCGTGAAGCGACGAGGGCATACAGACCCCAAGATGGCGACTAGCATGGAGAGAGCTAACATGGGAAAGATACAGTTTTCCCGCTCATTGTTAGCATTAAGTCAGATACACGTACAGAGGGGAACGTACAAGCCAAGACATACTCCTAATTTGTGCTTGTACATTCAAGCCTTGGAGGGGTTACTGTAGTTACCATACCTCAAATCTCAAGTACCCAAGCCTAAGACCCCAAAGCCTTTTATCTGAGTGCCGGGGCTCTAAGGCATGCGCATCACAAAAATACGGACCAACAATTTTTTTTAGGAATCAAAAACATCTTTTTTCGGATCAAACAAAAACTTTCCTACTGAATAATGAGCAGAAAGGGCCAGAGTGTGGAGAGAAAAGA
>CAJNIZ010005982.1:963-18053 GCA_905231905.1 Symbiodinium pilosum | reverse complement strand
CTACTTAAGGGGGACTATAGGCACACCTTCCAGAAGTCAAACTTCTGGATTCTACGACCCTTTGCCAATGCAGTAGGACACGCAAAAAGATAGGTAAGACCAGGGTTGCTCCGAATCTCATTTATGCGCTGAGGGACCTTCGGGTAATTTGAGATGTTTGGTCATTGTAGGTCTGACTCCGGATTCTGCAGGAATGTTTAAGAACTATCTAAATACCGCCTATGGGCAGGCAAGGATAGCTTAGTCAGACCCAGCGCGGTTCTAGTGGTTTTTGACTTATATAGGTTTCCCAAAAGTAGAGGGATCTTTGCAGTAAGTCTTAAGTTCTGTTGCCAGAAGCCAAGAATTGCGGCAGGGTTCGCAATTCCGATGGGCTCCACCAGGTCATGTCCTTGCAGGCATGAGATTACTGAACTGTACTGGCTTGATGCGGGAAGTAGAAGTGGGTGCTGCGTTAAGGTGAAAATTGGCTTGCAGGCCTCCCTTTTATTTTCTGGTTCGTAGACTCTAAAGCGTCCTATGCATGATCTCCGCCCCCCAATGAAAGGAAAACACAACCCTAATCATGAAGATTCTTCTCAACAAATTACACTATGGTACAGTACTATATTGAATGTACTTGCTATTGCTGTAGGGGGCCGGGGGATGACAGTTGATTACTAGGGGAAATTACACTGCAAGGATGCAACATAGCACTATGACCCCTGTGCACAAGCTACTAAAAGAAGGAAACCCTGTCAGCTACTAAATGCCCATGTTATTAGGACTTAACCTAAGTCCCTTAGCAGCAACCCCGAAACTCTGTGGTAATGCTGCTGAGCTGGCAATCTTGCACACTGCATGCTGTAGATGAATAGATGAATACCCCCCAGCCTCAACTCCCCAAACCCGGAACCGCAAACCCTACACCCTGAAACCCAAACGCTGAACCCCGGCAAGCCAAACTAATGTTTGAAGAGTGGAATCAGGCACAGATTCCCTCCAACGTTGCCATTCGACTGTCACTGTCATGCGAGTAATGACGCATGTACATCATGTTTTAGGTGTATTTCGGGTACGCTACATCAGAACATTGCAAGGCATCTAGGACTACCATATCGGGAAGTATTGATTATTAAAGCTTCTGCAGAGTGGTCTCTCCGCATGTCAAATCATGCTCAAGCTTTGACACAAGATCTGTTGCTGGCACAGCTTCCCATCATCCACAGGCGTGCCAGCAACACGAAGAGCCAAATGCCTCCGAGCGCAAGCGCGTCCACGCCTGCAATGGACATGGGGGTTTCCAAGAATCAGCGGTATCATTTGGGCATCCCCATCATTGGGATCATAGTAAAGTATATTGGAAAAAGTGGCATGGAAGTCGTCGCGAGATACGTGGAAGACTAGATGATGCCTGGACTGGGAAATTAGAGACTGAACTGGGACATACGGAGCTGAACATGAACTGGCAACAACTTCCCTGGCAGACTCTGTCAAAGAAGTCAAGGGAGTGCAACAAACAGGCCCGTGCTGTGGGTGTGAGGAACTGCTCGCCAAAGCAGTATGTCGACACAGATCTCGACCAAACATCAGCTTGCATCTACACATAAGCCATAAGCTAGACTCCTAGTATCCCTTCTTACCCCATGTAGAAATCACCCATATAATCCCTTATATAACCCCCTTTTAAGGAGTTTAGATTATGGCTCACACTGTGCATGTGCTAAAGTATGAAGTCAAGCACACGGAAAGAGTTGGCATCAGGCAGCCTTCTTGAGACTTTGTACAAACAACAATTACCAACATCACCTTGAGGTGTATTTCAGATACCCTATACCATACTGTTGATAGAGGAAGTCTTGCACCATCTAGGGGCCCTAAAGTACTGTGACTCCCAGGACTTTAGGGACTTAAGGTGGTGCAAGATTTCCTCCATCAACAGTACTGATACCAGGACTATGGGACCATGATGGGGACTTTTTTTTGAGGCCCCTACATGGCCAAGCCTCTGTCGTCGACAAGTCCGTGCGTCGTTCACGTCACCTAAATCCTGTAACCCCCTTAGACGAGTAATGAAAATGTTGCGTTTTCATTGTTCTTTGAAAGTTTCGTACACCCAAAACTCAAAACCATTCTTCAGGAGATCGGCGAATGGTGTGCTTGAACCCTTGGATCTTTAGCAGCGGGTTGGAACTGGACTTCTTGCCCAACTTCAAACCGGCACAGCGTTGCCCTGCCTTTCTGGCTATTCCACTGATAAGCCAGGCCGGTACCTGAGCAAACATCTGGGGGCTTCGGCAAGAATCTGACTGGTAACGTGAATTTTGTGCTTTTTTCTTGCACGCATCCTATATTGGGTTCAACCTCCGGGCATTCCCGATACTCAAGACGGGTGACTATACAAGGCTTGAAGCCCGAGCGATGGCAAGTGCAATGACCCCTCCTCAACTTGCACTTGACCAGTCTAATGAAAGTCTAAGGGGTAAGCGTGGGTCCAAAAGCCTTCAACGTGACATACCTTCAAAAGCTGCCTTTGGTTGAGATTGCTCTGACAAGGCCGCACGCGAAGCTTCTGGGCAAGCACGAAACATACAAATGGCCTTGCTTGGTTAATCTGAAACGGTACTGCCCTTGTTGCTGCAAATAGTTGAAGTGCAACCGCATAGATAGAGCCATAGATGTGTATAAACATGCACATATATATATATATAGACATGCTTGTAAATACTCATATATATATATATTAAATGTATCTTCGCAGATATGGTAACAGCAACCCAGTCAGCGCCACCCAGTCGCTATCGACCTCCTGCGTGAGATGCTCCACGATCTGCAACTGCATCCTGGGCGCTCTGGGCAGGACAGGGCTTGGGTTTAGGGTTTAGGATTTATGCTTTAGGGCCAGGGTTTAGGGCTTAGGCTTTAAGCTTTATGCTTTAGAGTTTCAGGTTTCGGGCTTAGCGTTTGGGGTTTAGGAATTATACAGGGCTTCTAGAGGGAGACATCGGGGATTGGATAGGGGTTATAGAGGAATATAAACTACAAGGGTTATATGCAAGGGCTACATGGGGAATCATAGGGATACTGCCACCAATAGTAGAGCCTCGGCGCCCTAAACCCTGCAGTAAACTCTAGGATGAGGGTGCTACGCACGGGCTCCCACTTTTCTTTGGGCGGACCTTTTCGAGCTGCTGCAGTCCCAACTGAAATGCCGTACGGGTTTAGGGCTGTTTGGGCTTCAGGGTAGGGATTAGGTTTCAGCGCTTAAGATCAGAATTAGAATAGAGAAGCAAACTGAAAACACGGCGGAAGATGAAACGGAAGGGGAGGCCTGGGGGGTGGGGTTTGGGGTCTAAGGGTTTAGGGTTTAATCTCCGAATGGGGAAAAACCTAGAAGTGCGCTGCCAACTGAGATCCTTCTGCACCAAGCAAGGATGGACTCCTCGTGCATTTCAACATAGGGAACCAACAAGTACTAAAACTTCGCACCCTTTGTAACCCTTGACTCTAGCAGGAAACGATCCCCCAAATGTAAGTCTGCTCAAAAAATCCCAAATTAGGACCTACATACGTACGTCTCTATCTGCGGTATATAGGCAAGCTGCTCCTCTTGCAAAAAATTCCTCTGGTATGTACATAATGGCCCAAACCTGTGACTGCGAAATCCTGACTCTAAGCAGCTATGATCACAAAAGGGTCTCCGCGCCCCAGGCCCAAAAGAGCCGACGTGTCGGGTCTGCACCCACCCCATCACATTAAGGGCTGTATATAATTACACTGACACTGATACAGAGTGGGGGCAATACCCAACCTATGTGTTCAGTCTTTCCTATGCCCTGTGTTGCAAGCCGCACCCAATGGTCACTCGTCCTCGGAATGCCGCCAAAGAGTCAGAGTGCTTTCTGGCTTTGTCTAGGACTTGGGCGTCTTCAGCCATCAAATATCATGCAGCTACAGTATCAACAGGTCAAGCTTCTATGGGAGAGTGCGAAAATATGATGACGCTTACTGATCGTCACGCATGGCCTCACCAAGGGTTATGGCCTCACGGTATAGACCTATTATAGTAGTTTCCATTTTCTTTTCTGTTATCCCTATACAACCCGTATATAAGAACATGGAAACTCCGTTTTAGGGTTTGGGGTTTAGGGTTATATTGAGGTTATATAGGGATAATGGAAGAGAAAATGGGCTACTATTTAGGGTTTAGGGTTACATTGGGGTCATATACGGATAATGGAGAAGAAAATGGAAGCTACCTGAGGTTTCATCCCAGTAGCGACACACGGGCTGCTGCCTACTTCCATGACATCTCCTAATTCCTGAGACCAACAACATCTCCTTGATGAACCTTGCACAAACCCTAAACCTTAGGAGGACCCCCCACCCTGTAATAGTGGTATAACAGGAATATAAGGACCCTAATATGATTACCATTATCCCTTATAGTCACTCTTACTGGGTGGGGGTTCCACCTAACCTAAACCCTAGATATCAAGATTTTTGATCCACAAACTTCGCAGGCCGACACAAATGGCTTCGCCATCCCCACAGGTGGGGGATGTGTCTGCAATAGTCTGCAACATGTCGAGCGGAATTCTCTAGGAGGACCCCCCACCCTGTAATAGCGGTATAATAAGAATATAAGAGGACCCTAATATGATCCCTATTATCCCTTTTAGTCACTATTACTGGGTGGGGGGTCCACCTAAGGAATTCTCTTAAATTGGGGTCTTGCTTGCGTGTGGCCACAGAGCTTCTGTGTGTAGATGGGGGCGGGCTTTCGGGCTTAGGATTTAGGGTACATTCTGGACTTTAGAGGCCGTCCCACATGAAACCTTGCATTGATGAGGCTGTTGGGTTCCTTCCCCCGAATACCTGCAACAAAAGTGGTCAGCTTCCAAGGAAATCACACGGTCTAGGGGGGTTAGGGATTTTTCCCCCGCTACAGCATGCAAAAGGAAGAAGCTGGGCTTCGAAATCATTCGGTACGGAGCACACGAAGGCAAAACCTCCACTGCATAACGGAAATATTGCACCAGTTCATCTTCCTAAAGTGCTGCAATAACCATTATTGGGCTACGTGGGATGGTGCAAGATTTCTTCCATCCAGTCTGACTTGAATCAAGCCACCCCACAGAGGCTTAAATGGTATCTCTCGTGGGCTGGCACAGGCCGGCTCAGCTGGGTAGAACTATACGCGAGATTGGCAAACCTACCCAAAAATCCACTGACCACTGCCTCTCATTAAATAGCAATCACAGCTGTCAGGCCCCTTTACTTCGATCAAGCCCCAGCTGGAGAAACCTGCATCACCTAAGGCGAGCAAGAGCCGCCGGCTACGCCATGAGCAAAACTTGCGGAGAACAAGGACATGGGTGGGGGGAATATTGGGATAATGGAAAATAAAATGGAAACTACTATAGTATGTTGGGGTTATAATGGGGTAATATTATGGACTTCACACAATTTTTTGGAACGCTCTAACAGTCCTGGCCTGCGTTGGCAAGACAGTCAGAGTATCGCTGGACCGTCTTGAACGGATGGAACGAAGAGTAGAGGCTGTCACCGCACTCGGATGTGGACAGAGGTGGTTTGCACGAATCGCATGAGTTCCGCAGAAGGTGATAATTCCTTTTGTTCACCACGCCAAACTTCGCCAACTTCACCATGCAGTCTTTCATGAAGGCATCCTCTGCGAGATGCCAAGAATCTCTCATGATTCAGTAGGCAGAACCTACACTGCAACCTTCCCTACTACAGGCACAAGCTTTTCAACAATGACATCCTCTCCCTGCGTCTGCGGGTGTGGCCTTGGACATAGCTCCCGATGCTGGCTGTACACTTTGACTGCCTCCTGTGCGTGAGGGGTTGGTACAGCAAGCGGGCCATAAAGTCCGGCACACAGCGAACAAAGAAGGTGCCAACTTTCTTCACTCAAGAGCAATCGTGGGGGTAGTGAAGGTACTGGCATCAACAGACTCAGCAGCAGAGTTCAGGTCGTTCTGCTCTTCTCCGTTATAGCATCATCATTAGCCGTGGTGGTGATTGGTCGTTGTAGTGGTGTCAGCAGCAGCAGCAGCAGCAGCAGCAGCAGCATCAGCATCGGTAGCAGTACAGCAGCAATAGACGCAGAAGTACATTCAAGGCCGCGGCGGCAACGACGACGTGGCTGCTGATGACGACAACGACTTCAAAGACGGGGACAACGAGGAGGCACAACTACCGCTACCATGACTGCGAGTACCACCACCAATATTCGCAGTAGCAATTATTAATGCTGTTTAGTACTACTGGGCGTACTAGCATTGGCATTTGTGCAAAATGCGTTTTGCAACGCCAGGCACTTGCTCAACACCCGTCTGCCCATCAAGCCTCTAACAGGTATAGGGAACCCAAATCCTAAACATACACGCATGTGGCCTTCGAAAATATCTCCAGCGGACCGAGAAAATCCAGGGGCACCTTGTCATCCACCGGAAAATTCCTGGGTCCAGATCTTGCAAAGCAGCGATGTATGGTGTGATGGCTTCGTGGAGCCGATGAGAAACCTTCAAGAATTCCAGTTGGCTATCTTGCGCAAGAAGGTAGAAGATATGACGATTCTTCCTAGTACCAAAGGGTCTGCGGGCATTGGACGTCTCGTGGCACCACCTTCTACGCATGCTGAGAAGATACAAGCCAAGTAGAAGACGGAAGGAAGCACAAACACACGAGCACACACATATCAAACTCCCAGAACGAACAGACCGCAGATTCCTTCCCGTTTTCAATTGGAGTGATCTGACAATAGGATACCTCCCAGGGGAGCTATGATGAAACGTGTTGATACAGCAGGTGGCAACGTGTTCTGCGCCAGGGATCGACCAAAAGCAAGCTCCACAGCTGTGATCCACGAGAAACCTTAGCCGTGTGTACTACGCTGCTACACATCGAAAGCTCAGTGCTCCTAGTACCAAATAACGCAAAGGACAAAAAAAGTTAGGGTACGGCTACACTTACACTGACACGTAAGCTTTACAGAGCAACTGTCTCAGACGATGTGGGCAGAAAACTGTGTCCATGTCCTTTGCTGTTGCTGCAGACCAGTTGGGCGCAAAAGGGGGTAGCAGCCTCTGAGGAATGTTGCCAGTAAACCACTCTGAGACGTGCTTACTAATGAAGACTATCCCATTTACTATCAGAGCAAGATGTGCTGCTAAAACTCCTTAGAAATACGTTCAAGGGCTTTGCTTTCATTACAGTGGAATCACGGAAGGGGACTGGTCTGATGCCAGGACTATTAGCTAGGATAAGATTTTTCTGAAGAAAAATATGACGATGACCGAAACAAGGATGTAATCTTACTCTATACTGGGTACAACACTTCCCCAAAATAAAACAGAACACGGATTTATCGTTTAGAAGAGAGGCCACCGGATGTCTACTGACCAATGGGCGCTAAAGTGCTAAAGGGAGCAAAGTTTCCATTTTCACGGTCCAGTCGAAATCCTTGTACTGACCGTTTTTCAGAACTGCCTTCCAGGCCCGCAGAAAAACGGGGACGTTTAACCAGGATCCCCACGCCGCCCACTTAGAGTTGAAGGCGCCGATGGGTATGGACGTGACCTCCTGCAAAAAAGGGATTCTGGTAACCCCATCCCCCAAAATTAGGACCCTATGACTATCATGTACTGGTTATAGGGTCCTAATTTGGGGGGTTGGTGTTACCAAAACCCTCTTATTAGTAAAGGAACTTAAGCTAAGTTACTATCTTAGGGAAACCTTATTAATTACTATATACACCCATTATGGTAACTTAATCTAAGAACCCTAAACCCTAAATACCCTAAATCCTAAACCCCAAACCCCAAACCCTAAACCCTAAATACCCTAAACCCTAAACCCCAAACCCTAAACCTGGTACTTCACAGGATGGTCGCTGAGGAGTAGCCAGCTGTCGCAAGAGAAGATGTTGACCATCCTGGGTTGCTCTTGTTTTTTGTTTTAATTGTTTAGGGTTTAGGGTTTAGGGTGTAGGGTTTAGGGTTTAAGGTTTAGGGTTTTTGCTTACATTAAGGTACCATAATGGGTATTGGGGTAATATTCGGGTAGTATTAGGGTTATTAAGGTACCATGATGGGTATATAGGGTATATAGCATATATGATATGGGTTTAGGGAGCTTACATTAAGGTACCATAATGGGTATATAGGGTATATAGGGTATATAGGGTATATGATATGGGTTTAGGGTTATGGGTTTATGGGTTTTGGGTATATGGGGTAGATCGGGTTTAGGGCTTAAGTTACCATAATGGGTATCTACAGTAAATAAAGGGTTTCCCAAGTAGAGTAACTTAAGTTAAGTTCCTTAATGGAAGTTTCCCTAAATTACTGTTCCCAAAATGGGGGAAATTTATATAGATCCCTGTATTACAATGGGAACCCAAATATAGGACCCCGTATTATAGGGAATTTAGACCAATACCCTAATAACAACCCCGCATCTTGTCGTAGTGGTGGCGCAGCAGCGTCTCTTCACCCGAATGCGCCATGATCAGGCCCCAGCAGAACAAGACCTGGGGGATCCTACTTCGGAACCCTAATATATCATAGGGTTTAGGGTTTAGGGTTTAGGGTTTAAGGTTTAGGGTTTAGGGTTTAGGGTTTAGCGTTTAGGGTTTAGGGAATATACTATAATAATCGAGAATATACTATAACAGACGATAATAAACAAAAATCTACTAGAATGTACAAACACATCCGGGTGAGGATGTGCTTGAGAAACGACTTAAGGGCTTCTGAAGATCCAGCACCCTGAGACCCTGAAGACATGGGCATTGCTAAACCCTAAACCCTGAACCCTAAACCCCACCTGGACCCCCCAAGTACCCTCTATAGATCCTAAGTATCCCCAAATAGAAGCTACATAGACCCTATTTTAGGGTACTTGGGGGTCTAGGGAAGTACCATTCTGCGGATATGTTGGGAAACAGTGCTTGCCTTCCCTGCTGGCACGCCAGGCTTCCAGAAGGAATGCTGCTTCGTGGCATTTAAGAACTCCCTTCCTGCGTGGTCCAGCACCTCTCAGACTAAGGCCGTGATTCTTGTAATAGTGGGATACTTGAAAAGAAAATGGAAACTACTATAATAGGGTACAGAAATACATATATAGAGGGGTAATATTGGGATGATGGAATAGAAAATGCAAACTGCTATTATAATAGGTCTATTTAGTATATGATGTTTAGCGCCAATTCCTTCCGAAGCACTCGTGAGCGCGGCCGGGTTCTTACAAGTGAAAAGAAAAAGACCTCACCCCATTCCAGGCTGGGTGGAGACTGCAGAGAGCTGACACAAACATAGACATATGCACGTACATATATACATGCGTGTATGCGCTTATATGTATATGTAAATACCAACGCCACGCACATAGTTTCACCGCACTACACTCTCCCAAACTAACATGGAAACCTGCCAAGGGGCCCCATATAGATCACTGCCCTTTTAGCAGGCTGCTCTTTTTGGGTTCCGCGTTACCCTAAACTCTGAACCCTAAACTGCGCTTGGAGGAGGGCAAACCTGCCAATGGCAAAGTGGCCTCGGCCCCGGCCGCTGCGCCCAGGACAACCTGACCTCAGTCCGAAATTGATTGTTGTTCACAAAGACTTTAAAGACCTTTAGGGGCTTGTATATAATAGGGCTAAACAGGGGCTTGGGGAAACAACGCTTTAAGCGGTTGGCAGTGGTTTATGTAGGGCTACTTGGGGTCTGGGGAATTTTTTGGGAAAATTAATATGGTGGTTGTTCAGAATGCCTATCCCCAAAATGACCACAAGGTACATCTGTAAAGCGTTCTAGTGATTCTAGTCTTTTCTGTCCAGAGTTACCGCAAGAATGCCCAAAGTGATTACCCTAGCAAAACGTTGGATACTGCACCCACCCTTGAACACTCACATGTAGGACCCTCCAGAGCATAATTTTGCTGGAGTTACACCGAGATGGGTCGTGGTATGAGGGGATAGTATTCAAAGTGCACCCAGTACCAAACATCTTGAGCGATCCTTACCCAACACCCTGGGAGGATCCAGATATTAGATCGCCTAAACAAGCCGAGAGCAATCCCTGAATAAGTCCGCACACCATCCTATTGTATCTAATTATTCGATTCCTTGAAACCCTGAACTTTGAGGATTCCCCGTATCCTGGCAGATAAGCCCTTAACCCTAAACCCTAGATGGGAGCTTCCAATGAACCCCTATTATTCGGACCAAAATGGTACCCCCAATTGTGGGAAACCGAATAAACCCTAAATCATATATACCCAGAATCCTATACACCCACAATTCTGGGAAACCCCCAGAACCCTAAACCCTAAACCCAAGTTCCCTTGAGGCTTTGGGGCGCCCTTCAGACTCGCGGCCGGCCACGGAAGAAACCTCGCCTTCGGCGACGCCGATCGCTTCTGAAGCCTGGGGCCTCCAAAACCAATACCTTGGGTAGAGAAAGGAGGGGCCTCCAGGACACCCCAAAACCTAAACCCCGAAAACCCTAAACCCCTAAGCCCCTAAACCCATAAACCCTAAACCCCAGCCCCTAAGCCCCCTTATAGGCCCCCCTTTGGGCTTAGAAATTTGACAAGCTAGATTCTATGAGTACTACAGTAGCTACCAAACCAGCACCACAAGTTGGGGTGAAGTCGATTGAGGTCGCTATAAGTTTCCCGTCGTTGACAGACTGTATCAGCTTTTTTGCATTTGCTATCCAAGTGGCACCGCAGCACCGCCTAGTCCCAACAGTCCTAGCAGAGCCAAAGCTAGCAACCAACAGCGGCAGCTGGAGCTCTTGGGTTCCAGGTCAGCACTCATCTCCGCGCGGTGCTGCAGCTCCGCACTTGTCTCAACATTCACCTAGGTTAGGCCACTCAATGCTACATGCTTCTAACTACAAGCGTCAAACTCTACCTAGACCCTCTGAGCGATCCCTCAAAAGAATGCAGTAATTAAGGAGCTCATTTGGGGTTGAGGGGGTCCATCTAGGATCCTGTAAAGGGTCTGGGTAGAAGCTTGTTACTGCATTCATGGAGTTGCTGAACATCATGCAGTTTACCTCCACGCGCATGGCAGCGAAAATTCGAAGCCAATTGCCATCTGTTTTTGCTCCCAAGCTCCGTAGAATTATTCTGTGTATGGACGGATATTTCCATACGAAGACCTCCCCAATATATACTCCAGGAAACGACAGTCCATTTCATAGGAACATCCAAACAGTTGCGCCTACATTTTTGGGAAACCCCTCCCAATCCATACGTGAGGAAGACAAGTCACCTGATGCTCCGGATCCAGCAGCCGACTGTGCTCCGCATGCTCCGTGCGAGGCGTTGAGAGACTCTCTGGATCGGGCGTCCCCATGATGCCGGAAGTCAGGGTGCGCACGTGAGAAAAACCATGGTCTATGCTCCTTCACATCTTTACCCCACGGGTACACGCTACGAGGTAGATGCACATGTATGTCCATGTCTCTGCATGCTTGCGAGTATGTACGAATATGAACGCGTACACATATACATGTGCGTGCTAGTGAGTAATTGCATGTTCCTGGGCCGTGGCGTGCTTACAACTTCTCTATGCAAGCTGCACGCCGTATGGCACAGTAACATTATACGGATCATGACAAGGATCTGGATGATCAGAAAGCTGCACCAATGTACAATGCACCCGAAGCCATACCTAAACCCAATGTATGTAGAATAATGGCCTTGTGGACTATATTTAGGGGGGTTTGGGTAGTGCCAACTGGGCCAACCAGGTCTCCTTCATAGACGCTGTGACTTAACTCAAAAATCCAGACTAAACACTGCGATCACCTATATAAACCCTAAACCCTCAACCCTAAACCCTAAACCCACCTCTTTCAAGTAAGGCTCCGGGAGCTTTTGAAGTAGCCGCCGAGGCCTCCACATGACCACACTGCCAGCCTGAAGGCATACGGAAATTAAACTAAGGGTTTAGGGTTAGGGTTTAGTTGTTTAGGGTTTAAAATTTAGGGGGTTTAGGGCTTAGGGTTTAGGGCTTAAGGAAAAAATACAGAGGTTGAAATGGGATATGTAAGGGCTCTATGAGCTATAGTTAGGTTGTGGCTCATACAGGGATACATAATTGGTTACAGGCAGCAGAACTTCAAAACTAAGCATCCATTGTCCACAACGGTGGGGAATGAAACGGAAGACAAAATGGAAAGCAAACTGGAAACTAGGATTATAGAGTGGTTGATTGAAAGTAGAGGTTTCCCAAAATTAGGGCTACCTTTGTGGGGGTGCTTATAATAGGGGTTATAGCATTTGGGGTCTATATTGGGGTCCTTCTGTTAACGAAAAACCAAATTGAGTTTTGGGCTTAGGACGTACAGGTTTTTATGTAAGCCCACGGGCGTTTACATCAAGGGCTGGCGGCTGGCGCCTAGAGCTCGTTTGGCCGTTTAGGGTTTAGGGACCATAAAGGAACATGAGATGGGAAATGAAGATGAACCTGAGGTTCTGAATGGCCACATCAGGAGTTCAGACACTTGAATCTAGTTGCCATTGAAGCAATGCTCCTCCATACCCTACTTCCATGGTACATTGATTCGCATTCCTTACCAGCCACCCAGCAAGATCCCTGATCGAACCCGTGGTTGGAAGGGTAACATAGAGACGCCCCTCAAACAGAGCGATGTTTGAAACATATCTCCTGTTTCATGTTTCTGCTGCTTAATAACCAAGTCTAACCGTGTGCACAAAAAGGAGTATGCTTGCACTAGCCTTGGGGTCTACGACGACACGGTTAAAATTGAGGAGAAAATCTTCCTCAGCTTCACCACTGCATGCTATCAAAGCAAGGGAAACCTATCGAGACCTGTCCTTATGAGGGGTCAGGCTTCAAACCCTAAACCCTAAACCCTAAACCCTAAGGCTTTGCCAAGGTACAGAGCCCCAATGCCCATGGCCAAGTCGGTTGCCAGGGGCGTGACACACATGGCAGCTGCCTGCAATGAGGAGATGACAAATGACTCCAGTGCGACAACGATAGCAGCAACAGCATAGAAGCAACTGCCAGTTGGAAACCTTTGGTGCATACTGTCACTCCTACTATTTTGACAAATATCTGCTGACAGTGCTGATTTGAATTCTTACTACCACCGGGCAATCCTAGACTGGAGCGGTAAGTTTGCCAAGCCCACCATGTCGCCATGGACGTGGAGCTGCCGTGGAGGAGCCCCCGCAAGAGGCTCAGGGTGCTGCGGCGGCGGCAGCGCTTCATCTGGGCAGACAGCTAGTGACGAAGCCGCCAGCACCACGAAGAGGAAGTTCAGCAGCAGGATGGTGCCTGAGGAATGTTCAGGGTTCAGGCTTAAGCGCTTTGAGCTTGTAAATGCTTAGGGTTCAGGGGTTTAGGGTTTTGGGGGTTTGGGTGGCGTTGTTCCAAGCGTCGAGCATGATCTACATTGTCAATGCTTATCCCAACTGTTCCAGGAATTCCATCGCCGGTCTGGTGAGCAACAACAATCTTCAGGAAGCTTTAAACATCAGGGGAAGTATATCCACTATTCCCTATGTTACCCCGATATTGTCCCTGTTATATGACCCCATACTACACCTATGTTCCCTGATTATATTGGTTGGGTGGTACATCTTGGTCTGGACAAGAACCCAACCCACCTAGCCAACCACACAATCTGCCACAATCCCCAAGCCCTTACTTGGAATTCCAAAATCCCGTGAGCCTCGCGCGTATACCATGAACTCTACACACCCGGGTTACCTACAACTCTTACACTCCAAACACTCTATGCCGTGAGCATTAATGAAGCCCAGTAACAATGGTACGCCTTAGAGACGGCCAGAGCATGCAGAGTTGGCACAGGAGACTCTGTGAACTCAGCAAACTCCTTAGACAGCATTTGGGTTCCTTTGTCACTAAAACAGCTTCCTGAAATCAAGGGTGCCCCTTGGAGTCCATATCATGGTGATGGCAGCAGGAATGAATTCAGTCCATGAGGAGTGATGGGCCTCTAAATCTGCGAAACTTCTGTTTGAGAGAATGAGCCCAAAAACGATCTGTTCTGATCAGAATGGCAAGGACCCGTGGGAAAAGGCCCTTGCCTGGGAACTCACAAACGGGGCTGGAGGAGATGTTCACAGCAGGGTCTTGCCCAACCTAGGGATTCCAGACTTCAGAGGGTAAATGCGCTGCACGGGTCCTAAACTCTACTCGTGTCTTAGCGCATCCCTGGTGCTTGGCACATCGCAGCCTTCCGGATCGGTGCACTTCAATGTCTGTCAGAATAACAAGTTAGCAAATTGTTGGTCCCTTTTGCTTACTGGTTCTGAATAGGGAATAAGGGAATATAATCCCTATAGAATCCCATAATAATATGTGCCCCTATTCCCTACTAACAGCCAGTAAGTTTGACTCTTGGTGCCTGCGCCAAGGAGATTGCACGTTGTTTCGCGTGCGGTTTTGGGGAACTACGTTTGATAGATATCCATGTGGCCTTTCGATCTCAACCCCGCCGCAAAGATTCAAGATCCTCCTAAACGCAGGTATCGACAGGGGTATATTACCCAAATAATGGGGTCGGGGTTCTATAGGGTTCTATAGAGGTAAATCGGCGAAGGGAAAATGAAATGATCAGCCCGAATCAAATGAACAAGAAACTGAAAATTGCGCTTAGATGAGCTATAGTCCTATAGTATACCAATTAATAACCCCCATAATACTCCTTTATATAAGCCCCCAAATAACCTCCTTCAAGGAGACGTTTAGACCCTAAACCCTACATGACCCCCTGTGAGGAGTTCAGACGATAGCCTATGTAATATAGGGGGCCTTAAACCAACCCTAAACCCTAAACCCTAAGCCCCGATATAGGGGTCCAAATTCTCTGCCAGGTACTGTCTTCCACTGCACCACAGGATTGAGCCCACATAGTCTCATCCAGAGCCTCGGGAGGCAAAAGCAAGGAGAAGTAACGGGCAATTACAGGTATTGGGGTTACATAGGGATAATGGAAAAGAAAATGGACACTACTACATAGTATAGGGTTTAGGGTTTAGGGTTTATGCCGCACGCCACCGCAAGCAAAACCCTAAAGCCTAAACCCCTAGACTAAAAAAAGTCTAAACCCTCGACCCCTAAACCCCTAAACCCTAACCCTGCCAAAAGTCCAACAAAATGTGCTTTCCTGTACTCAAACATCTTCTGGCACTTTTCCATTATATCCTTTTAGTACATCATCAAAGCCCCTCCTGAACCCTAAGCTGCGGTTTAAAGGTCTAGGGTTTAGGGCCAAAATGGCGTAAATAGATATTATCTACTACGGGGATATATTACCCCAATCACGACAAGGCAACTCAATTGCAAAAGAGCATGGAACGTACCTGCAAACCGGCTCTGCACAGGGTGTACGGGGCTAGGCTAGGAGCTTCAGAATTACCTATATCATCTTGAGGTCTAGTTGAGGTACCCCGTACTGTAACCCCAAACCCTAAACCTAGGAATCTGGGACTGTAATCTTGGTAATCACTCCTGTAAAGCCCCAAATAAACCCAGGGTTTAGAGTTTAGAAGGGCAGCCTTTCGGCGCAACTTTTTGCAGGGTTGCGTCAAATGCCCTGGAACTTCATTCCCGTGCTACGGTGGAGGCACATGGTGAAGCCCATATACACTTCTATATATATATATGTATATATATATATGCCCTATTTACATTTCATGCTCCAGTCGCTGTTTCCATTAGATTAATCAGCTGGAAGCAGCCAAGCCTTAGCCTAAAATCCCAAGCCCTAAACTTGACACCCCAAGCCTATCCCACAAACAACTATCATATGGAAACAGCCCTAGCCCCTACATCCCTAAAACTTAAACCCTGAACATTGAGACCTAAATTCTGAAGCGTCAGAGCCCCAAAGGCCGCCGTTTCAAATAACATCCGAGGTGCCCCACAAAGCCTAGCCATACCTCAGCCCGTGCTAGGCAGGGTTTATAGGGTTTATGGCGTTTAGGGGTTATTTTTTCCCTCCCGCTTGGCTCGAAGCATGCAGGGCAGACAGGATCACAAGACGAATGACGTGCACATCAGGGCTTATAGGGGTTAAGGCTTATAGGGTTTCTGTGGTTTTAAATATTGACATGGTTTAGGGGTAGAAGCCAGCGCGCTGGTTCCATAGCCGGTCTAGTCACGATGGAGAGCTGAATGGGAAAGAAATCGAAAAGGAAATGCAAGCTGGCCTTATGTTGCGGTTTATGGGGATTGTATGTATATAATGCTCTCTAGAAAAGAAATAAGTTTTTGAGCACGTCCCACAGGTGCTCTGCATACATTTGACAAGATCACCGGGCATCTTATTCTGGAAGCCAACAGAAAGTCGCGTTGAAGTAATGGAGTCTGCACAGAGAACAAAGATAGCCATTGCAGTGACTGTGACCTCTCTTCCAATAAACCATTCGTTCATGGCAATATCTTTGATCAGTTTGGCGCCACTAGCTCGCGGGTCCCAACGCACCCCGCTTTAAAAATATGCAACCGCCGAAACATGATGTGGCCATTCCGGGTGAACAGCTGCGGATACAGCGGGCGATCACATCCTGTTTAAGGGCAAAACAGTATAGCAGCAATGACTGCAACAAGACGCTGATTTCCAATCACTGCCATGAAAATGGGTTCTGTGTCGCCAACTCGACCTTTTCTGCGCGAGAAATTTGCCAAAGTAACAGCGCAGGTTAATTAGTGCAATCATAAGCTTAATTATGTACGGAAGCGTTTTGATGGCAACCGGGAAAGGCATCATGATCAGAACCTGTCTACACCTCTAGCAAAAGCATGGCCCCTCAACCCTGAACCCAAAACGCTGAAGCCTAAACCCTGAATCCTAAACCCTGAACACTGAACCCCAAACAATAAACACTGAACCCTGAACTTTAAACCCCGAACCCTGAACCCTAAGCCTAAACCCTGGACTCACCCAGCCACACGCATAGCTTTTGGAGTTGGTTTCGGAGGCTCCTGGACAGCAAGGAAGTGGGGTAAGTCTGCCTGGTCTTTGAGGTGGGTTAGGGTTTAGGCTTTAAGGATTTGGGTTTAGGGTTTA
>CAJNIZ010005981.1:0-16417 GCA_905231905.1 Symbiodinium pilosum | reverse complement strand
AATCAAATGGAAAAGAACATTGAACCTGAGATAGAAACTTGGATCACGTAGGATTCAGGATTTAAGGGGCTATAGTCTAGGGTGAAACCATGGGCCCCTAGTATGGGCCCTTACCACCTGGGATCCTCATATATACCTGTACACCCTATATGTACCCTTAAGGGTCCTTAGAATCTCCTTGTGTAAAAGACCAAAAGGCCCACATTAAGGCCCCATACTTCCAACCTTAGACATGTGGGTAGTTGTCAAAATTATGGTCCCTTTTTAGATCCTTAAATACGGCACCTAATATTTAGGGTACCCAAGAAGGGACCATAGTTTTGACAACCACCCATATGGCTTGGGGTGCAGGCTTCAAAGGTTAGGGTGTAGGGGTTTGATTGAGGGATGAGAATCTTGACACCAGGTCCCAATGGACATATGAGTTATAGTCTAAACTCCTTAAAGGGATTTATTTGAAGGATTATATAGGGGGACTATGATATGGGCTATTAAGGGGGATACTAGGAGTTTGGACTGTAGCTCATATTGCCCAAGCTGTTGGGATCCTGCCCCATCACAGATTAGGGTTCAGGGTGAGGGCGTAGGGAAAAACTTCCACGCAGGTGGGTCGTGCTGCTAAGTGGCAGAATAACTTCGGAGATCACACCTGGGATGCCAGTGATAGCCAATTGGTTTGTGTTTCTTCGCGCGTTTGCAGCGTCGCTAAACTTTGCCTGAACCCAAAAGCATGTAGAATCATGTCCAATTCGACCCTTTTAAACTTGTTGTCTTACCTACTTAGGGGGGTTCGGGTGAAGTTTTTATTTCGGAGTTTCGGCTTCCGTGCATAGTTCCGGGAGCGTTGAGGGCTCAGGACGGATTTTTTGGCTGTCCAGCCTACTGATGCTACTAGAATTCCTGCATGACCCTAGTATACTTTGGTAGCATAACTCTCATGGTTTAAGGTACTTAGGGTCATGTAGGATTGCTAGTGCCCACCGAAGTATGTTGGTTTTGAGGCCTCAGAGGTCCCAGGTTCCAAGGCTGGAAATACCTCAGAATCTGCAGACCCCGTTTAGGGTTTAGGGTTTAGGGTTTGACCCAGCCTTGATCGAAACCGAAAATCCCCCCAAGCCCTACACTCCTAAATCCTGAAACTTCAAAAAAAAACGAAAAAGCTGCTAAACCCTAACCCTAAACCCCTCGACCCTCTATAACCCCTATAGAATCCCTGTATAACCCCTCTATAACCCCTATAAAACACCCTAAGCTCCAAAGCCGCTCAAGAAAACAAGCGAGCTTCGAAGAGGGCGTGTCAAGCAAATAGGCCAACAGAAGCGCAAGAGGGTGCCAACACAGGGACCCAAGGCGGCAGCATACCTCAAAAGGTGTTCATAGTCCCACTTAAGCAGATAGAATATGGGGTATAGGGTTTAGGGTTTAGGGTTCAGGGTTTATAGTCCCCCTTAAGTAGATAGAATATGGGGTATATGGCAATCTCATTATTCTACACCCAAAGCCATATTCTATCCTTTTAAGGGGGACTATGGGTTTAGGAGTCAGGGTGCAGGATTTACGGTTCAGAGTCTGGGGAAGCCACAAAAGCGTCACAAGAGGGCAGCATACCTGGACTGGGCTGCCTTTACCCTGAGGGTCCAAGGACCCAACTAATAGGCCTTTAAGGGCCCAAATACTATAATAGCAATGGTGCTTGGGCACCAAAACCCTATTATTTGGGTCTCTGGACCCTTAGGGTGAGGAACTTGACTTAAGCAACCACAGGGTAACATACCACTACCCTATGGTAGGCGTATCGTGTCTTCTGTACGATGTTCACGGTGAAGTTTCCGACTGGCTTGAGCCCTTGAATGCTTATCCTGGAGGTTCCGGTCTCGCGGACACCCGAAGGTGACCCTACCAAATACAAGAGTTTGTGCAAAGAATCTTGGATAAAATTCTTGCGCATCCTCACAGTGCTTTTGGGCGGGGCGGGAGGTGATCAAGGTCTTGCAGTAGAAGGGTGAGTCGACTAATAAAGACTATGATGCAATCACGTGAACAAAGATCTTGCAGTGGAAGGGTGAGCCTAATTAAAGCCATAACTCAACCCCATGAATCTCGATTCTTCATCTGTAGGTTTGAGGCTGTGAGAGTTGTTCTACCTGGAGAAGACTGCAGATGCATGGCTGATGTCCTGCATTCCCCGAAACCTCAGTGTGCACGACATACCCCTGGCTCTAGGATCCAAGTACCCAAAGAATAGGGCTTCATATTGTGTGGTAAGTGCAATCGGACTGTAGGTAATTGGGGTAACAGATGTGTCCTCAAGTTCATGTCCTTCCCGCAACTTCGCATAACCATTAGCAACGGAGGAGTCCGGAGCCTGTTTACCAAACTACAAGATTCAAGTTTAGGGTGTAGTATCTAAGGTCGGGAGCTTGAATTCTGATTGAATGACAAGAAGAAACCCTCAAATCTCAGAGCATCGCGCGCAAGACGCGGGCCTTTAAATCAAAATCAACCCCCAGCCTGCAGAAGCTTGAAGCCCTTGACCCTGCGCCCTTAGCCTTCAAGCTTCACTCCTAAGCCCTATCCTTCCCTAAACTTACAAGGAACCCAACAAGGATTCAGGGTTTAGGCTTCAAAGGGCCCTGCAAAGGCTTCTGTCCTATAACAGATGGGCCTGCGCAGCCCAATGGCCCAAAACCACGAACTGGATACGTAAAACATCTGGAACCCTACACTCCGTTGCCCTACACATCCTAAGAAGTTAGGTTCCCCATAAGGGCCCTAAATCCCGGGAAATTAGGGTCCCAATAAGGGTCCCCCTACATACCCATACGGGCATACAGTCTTGGTGAAAGGGATCGAGCAAGCCCCATGCATAGCCTCTGACAAATCTATTTTGCACAAGAGTTGGTGCGGTTTCTGAACTTATGGCCAAAGAGCTTATGATTCTCTTCGTTCTTACAATCCATAGGGGCACAGAGCCCCCTAAACCCTAAAGAATGGAAAGGCCAAGCAGCCCCTCGCAAATCCAAGCGATACTGTGCGGCTTATCCTCATAAGCCTCAGAGGTTGGGATGATTCGGGAAAGTCAGTCCCAGAATATCAACGTAAAAAGGCAGGGTTATCATGCTGGGATAATGGAAAGTAAAATGGAAACTACTATTTAGGGTTTAGGCTTTAGGGCTTATAAAACAAAACCTAAGTCCGACAAAAAAATGGAACCTGCAGCCAGCGGTACTCTATCAGCAGCACCTTCCTACTTTGGGCTATTTGGTAGTTTCTCTAAACAGAAGGACCCCAATATAGACCTCAAAATACTATGATCCTTATTATAGGGACCCCCAGAATGGTACCCCCAATTCTAGGAAACCCTAAACCCTATAATATAATCCCCTATATAAACCCAGTTTCCATTTCATTTTCCATTTTCTTTTCCATTTGATTCTCCATTATAAACCCCTAATTTGGGAAAACCCCAGTAGCGTCTTCAGTCTGAGTTTAGGAGTGATTTGGGAAACGTGTCTTGCTCTAATCCCTACTTGGAGCTTCAGAAGTAGGTAAAATCATGGCCCAAGACCCCTGAAAGCGGTATTCTATCCCTTGAATACTTCTTACCTCGGCAAGTTGGGTTTAGGGTTTAGGGTTGTTACATCAGCAGCCCAAGTAAACACCATCGCGTATAAGTACGGGCTATCAAGCCCTAACGTTTCCAATCGAGGACCCTGATCAGGGTAGACTAAGGGGCTTATAAGTTGGGTCAATCCGCCACCCAGTAATGGGTACCACAAGGTACTATTGTAGGTATATTAAGGCCCTAATACCTCCATGTGAAGGATCTACTACTATAAGGGGGCCTGACCTAGCTTACAAGAGCTTATAGCCCACCGTGGTACTGAGGCGGCCCAGTAATACTTTATTTCCGGCATCTGGCCTTCTAGGGAAGCGAAAGTCTGAGCTCTTTACAGGTATTCGCGAATAGCAAAGCTTCAACTCTACCCAGACTCACCAGTGGACCCATAGAGAAAGGCCTTTATACCTAATCTTCAAGGCTTCAAGTACCAAATAATCATATACTTACTAATACAAAAATCCTAAGTACCCACTTTTTGGGTACATGGACCCTAAAGGAATCTTGGGTTTCTTTGATAAGTCAGGCAATAGGTCCCCACCTTATTAGGATGTTACAATTATAGGCGCCCGTGCTAACTTACAACCATGCCCATGAACGTCCAGGTGGGATTTGCAGGGCCTTTGCCTTCCAAACGTTCCTTACATGTACTGTGAAGGGCTATAGCGGATCCGAGAAACCCTGCAGCACCCAGAACCCCCAAATGGTTTAGAGTTTAGGCTTTATTCTTGCTATTGGTGGTACAAGATTTGCTGCTTCCATGGTTTGGTTCAGGGGTTCATGACCCCGTCCACCTTCCGGGAGGCATAGACCCCTGAAGGCAAGCAAAGTACGTGAGCCTGTTCAATGAGCCTACGAACTTTGGCCCTGAACCCTGAAACCTGGACCCAAAACCCTGGACTCTAAGCCCAAACTTATGCACGCGAGCAAGGGCTTGCGCAGGCCTATCTGGAAGCAGAGTTCTGCTACTCAAAGACACTACCTTTCGGATGAAGGTCCTCCCTGAGCTAAGATAAATATGTAAAAATGAACCACTTTGGGCCCCCAAGTCTATAAACAGTACCTTTGATCCCCAAGGATCATGGAAACATGACTTTGAACACTAACATGTATAGATGAGATGGTACATACTTTGTTCCCCAGAAGCTGAATCTATATCTGCACATGTATACCCAGTCTGGACCCCAAAATCAAGAAAACCCGTCCCTACTCGGCAGCCTAAGGCCTATAAACCTAACATTGGGCTTCCCTAAACCCTCTAAACCCTAAATTTACCTGCTCTGGGCCCGAGGGCCTACAAACAATACCTACTTTGGGTCTGAAGTCCTAAAGATAGCGCCTACTTGCGGACCCCAAAGTCTAAAAAAAGCCTTTCTGGACTCTAAAAACTATGAATACAACCTACTTAGGGCCCTAAGGTCCAGAAATTCCTTCAACTCTAATCCCTGAACCATCTACTTTGGGCTCGTAGGATCCCCCTTGGGCATATGGTACCCCTTAAGTAGATAGAATATGGCTTTGGATATATTTTAATAAGATCCCCCTATACCGCATATTCTATCTACTTAAGGGGAAACCCTAAACCCTGAACCCTGAACCCTAAACCCCAAACCCTAAACCCTTTAAACCCTCTGTAGTACTTCGAGCCAGGGGGCAATAGGCTTCATCGGCTTATCATCTGGGCCCTTGTCGTAGATGTCGACCACCAACCTTCAGTTCCGGGTTTGGCTTTGGGTTATGAGGTTTTAGGGTTTAGGTTTATAGGGTTAATAGGATTTAGGTTTATAGGGTGTAGGGTTTAGGGCTTAGGGCTTAGGATCATAGAGTGTAGGGTTTAGGGGTATAGGGTTTAGGGTTATATGGTTTACTTACTGGTTCTCAGTCGGGAATATGGCAATATATTATAGGGCTTCTATAGGGATTGTATTCCTTTATTCCCTACTAACAACATGTAAGTTTCAGGAACTCTTACCTAAGGAATATATCTCAAATCATACTAAAGGGCTGAGGGTTTTTCAATATGGGTCACATGGAAGGTTGACAAAACGGACCGACATTTGTGCACAGACTTAATGAACCCTTTGGGGCTGTGAGTCCTTCTAGCGCAAGGTTAGGGGCTGCCGAGCAACGGATGACGATTTATTCAACGGAACAGAGTCCAGTGATCCTGCACGTCCAGTTCCACGCAGATTGCGCGGTCGTAGGCTAGCCCAAACTTACCCTGAGGGTCCAAGGACCCAAATAATAGGGTTCTAGGGCCCAAATACCATAATATTAATGGTATTTGGGCCCTAAAACCTTATTATTTGGGTCCTTGGACCCTTGGGGAAACAGAGCAGATAAGTCCGGCCAGACAGGCAGCTCTGCAGCAACTTCTTCAGCCGTGCCATGTGGTAGTTTCCCAAAATTAGGGTACCCCACTATAGACCCCAATATACTATAGTCCTTGTTATAGAGGTCCCCAAAAAGGTACCCATAATTTTGGAAAACCTCCATGTAGTCCTCTCCGGAGTAGGTCCAGACGAATTGAGGATTCAGGAATCGGGCGTAGGAGATGCAGTGGATCAGCCAGTGAATTTTGAACGCAAGCTGGAACAGGGACTGGTCCCGGCGTCTGTATAAGGGATTACAATAGTATCCCCGCCAAAGGTACCCCCCCCCAGATTTAGAACTCTAGAGGCCCTGGGGAGGGTACCTTTGGGGGGGTACTATTGTAATCCCTTACTGTACTGCTTGGTGAGCCGGGTAACGCATTGTGCGAGGCTCACAGGCCCTTAACCCACGGCATCTATAAGGATTTAAACCACTAAACTGTACTCCTACTGTTGATGCTAAATATTCTGCATGACCTTATTATACCATTATACCCAGGTTATAAGGCACTTAGGGTCATGCAGGATTTTTCGTATCCACCGTAGTATCCCCCTTAATTGCCCCTACAGTAGCCCCCCATATTATCCCTCATGCAGCCCTGTTTAGGGAGTTTAGATTGTGGCCCATTTGGGGTCTAATGACTCGCTCAGGTTGCCTTGTAGACTACTCGTTAAGCAGGGTCATGCTTCAATGACGGCCCTGCAAACTGTGCGGTGGGGAAGCATTGCTGGGTCGCGAGCAGCGTTCGTGAGAAGGATGTACATATGGTAGTTGCCTAAAATATGGGGACCCCAATGTAGACCCCGAAATACTATAGTCCTTCTTACAGGGACTCCCAAAATGGTACCCCAAATTTTGGGAAACCCCCACATACCTCAAACCTTTAAGACTCACCCAAAAGGCTTCTATGGAGTTTTTCTCACCGGAAAACTACAAGGCAGCGAACCACTCCTCCATGATCTAGCTGTTACTGGTACTGCCTCAGTTTTATGGGTAATAGCTGCTCTTTCTGCGGTATAACTGCTAAACTGTAGGTAACTGGGCTTACGGGCATTCAGGGGCCTGAAAAATTACCAAGGACCTTTTGAGATCTATTTGAGGTATCCTATAACGCAATTATACGAGGTATCTAGGGCGAGAATTTTGATAATTCATTCCCTACGAGCCCCAACATAATCTCAGCTTCCATGTCATGCAACATGCTGTTTTCCATTTGATTCTCCATTATTTGGGATAATATCCCGACAGTACTGCACCCAGAAGCAAACGGGCCTCTTGGTACCCTTCTCGTCAGTCTCCACCACACCTGCAGGGGGGGCGTCTTCAGGATTCAGGGTTTAGGCCATTCAAAGATCCTCCTCTTTTCCCGCATCCAAGGTTACGGCTTGATTGGTGTTTTTTAGTATTAACGAAGATTACTTAAGGTTGAAACTCGGTAGTACAGCAGAAGGGGGTGATTGGGAGAAGCCACAAATAATGCAATTAGTTTCTGGGGGAGGCAAAGATAGGACGGAATAGATTCTTCTGCTCGAGGTAATGCATCAGAAGCTTGAGGCATGCTATAGTACCTCGGCATTGCGACACAAACCTCACGTTGGCACACCTTACACGCTCCCGAAAACAGTGACGCAAGCCACAGGGTTGGGGGTCCTCCTATGGGGTTTAAGCGCGGCTGAATTATAGCATTCGGCATCTCAGTGACCCTGAGGGGCATAACCAAGTATCAGTTGGGTATCCTACGGGGGTCCTACATGCGTGACAAGCAAAGGTGGACCAGAAAACCTCTCAGCCCACCTGAAGCCCGCCTTCAAAATATCCTACCCACAGTGCAGTAGCCCTCATTTATAAGGTCAGACATGTGTCCCGAAGACCCCGCTTCTGCCCTTGAAGGTTGTATGTGGGGGGAAGAGTATTTGCGCTGCAACATACATTAATTCAACATCACACATCATTCAAGCCAACAACCTCAGCCTTAGCTTCATGGGCTCCCCCGTATATTAGCCTCAGTTTCCCCGAAATGCCCCTAAGGTGATCATGATGAACAGGTTCCTGTCTAGAGCAATAAGGCAAACTTGAACTTTGAAAAACCCAAAGGGTCCAAGTACCTAATAATCATATACCTACCCAAAACCTGTACTTCAATTACTATTACCCAAAACCCAAGTACCTAAGTATTAGGTACATGGACCCTTAGGGAAAGAGCCACCTTGGAATTCAAAGTTATTGACATGCGACATTTCGGGTGTTTGTCTGCAGACGAAGTCTAGGCTCCCCAGTAAACACTAAATAATAAGGGTACCCTTTTTCCTACGTACTATTCAGTTTTAATAAGGAGACACCCAAATAAAAAGGAAAAAAGGGTACTACTGTGGTACCTAGAATTTACTGTACCTTTTCTCGGCATGTTATGAAGGATTGTTGATCGTCTATGCTGTAGGCATTCGGGCTTACAGGTGGGTTCCAGCCCCTAGCCGAAGCGAAAAGAAGTCCAAATGCCCGAACCAATTGCCCAGGCCCCATGGTTTTTACTTTTTTCATATTGTAGTAGTCTTGTAGGAACGCAACCATATGAGCCATAGTCTAAACTCTTAGTATCCGCTTAATAACCCCTATAGAAGTCCCCTCTATAATCCCCTATATAACCCCCCCCTTTAGGGAGTTTAGACTATAGCTCACATGCAAACTGTACCTACCCAGCTTCCAAGAGCCTGAGTAGGTGCCGCTAGCTGGCCCACCCTTGATCCTTGGTTTCCGGGCTTTTACGGCAGCTGTGAAAATAGTTTAGGGTTTAGGGTAAACTGCCCCGAGGGCACATGTACCCCAATAATTGGGTACTTGTTGTTTGCACCCGTATTTTTATTCTAAACGTTGAACCCCAAGCCCAGGTGTAGGGGAAGTGTATGAATGCTGAGTACTTGGACCTTAGGATTGGTTACTACCGGGATAATGCAAACATTGCAGTTTTGTATTACTCTTGAAGAGTAAGGAAAAGGGCGTGACTCTCAACGCGATGGCGGAGTCTGGACAGATACTGCAGCGGATGCTTTCGCCTTGGAGCTAAGGTTTTCTCATGTGAAGGGCTGTGACAACTGAGGCTGAAGGGTTGACGGAATCCTAACCCAGACCCCTGATTAATAAACCCCCTCCCCTTAATAGGGATTATAATAGGGATCCTAATATTTAGGTCCTGAAAAGGAGGGGGCTTATTAATCATGGGTCTACATTACACCTGTGCAATGCTTGAGTTTGAAGGGTGGACTTGCCGCAATCTGCGAGGGCCTGGAGTTCGCTTTGCTGGGAGGCCTAAACCTTAAACCCATATCCCGTATTAGCAGGCTATTTGGGCCTTAAGGAGGCCATAGGAAAGTGTTTCTGTTAGTCCTTAATTAGGATTCCGGGCCCAACCTTGTCTTGGAGGACCGCCTTCTTCAACTGCGGCCGACTACCATGTGCTTGCTGCTGCAACCCTGCAGTTTCCTTGTTGCGTGGAGTCTGGCTGCCGTGGCTAGCACAGCCTGCGCAGAGTGCACAAGAAGGGCTCGCGCTTCTCCAGCAAAATGTCGCCGAACTGCATGCAGGTGTTCCCCTCTAACGGACTCTCCTCGCGCTTTGCGTCAGAACCTGGGCTGCGCTGTCTAGCCCATGTGTCTGGAAAGCTGCCTCAACCCCATTGGAAGACCTGCCAAGAGGGAGTCAAGACAGCAAGCTTCAGTTTCTCCTGTGGGGATCTCCGGGTCGGAGTCTCATGCATCTCAGGGCCGCAGTTGTGGGCAAGCTCCGAGGAAGTGGCCCAATCCTGAACTGCGGATCTAGTAACACCTTGTTGGGGCGACTGGGGGTATGTATAGAATTGATTATGGAACCTAGCTTCTGGCAAGTCCCATAATGTAGGACCTGGACACCGCGAAAATAGCACCGTAAACTCTAAACCCTAATGCACACCCCTAATTAATAAACCCCCTCCCCTTCATAAAGCTATAATAGGTCCTTAAAAGGACCTAAACACTAAATGGTGGTTTCCATGATCTTTTCCATTTTCCCAATATAACTTCCTAAGCCCTAAACCGGCTTAGGGTTAAGTGAATGAGCCGGCCAACCAAATCCACCCCGAGCCCAACACTCCCAGTCTTCGAACTGAACCCTATTAGGGAAAAAAACTAAAACCCTAAACCATGCTTAGCCCCCAAAACACCCTCAACTCCCTTAAACCCACGCACCAAAAAAAATAAACCTGGACCCAGTACAACCCTGAAGTCGTATGGTCGAGCATCTGGAGGTTGTCCACCCGATGCCCGTGGCTGGGTGCACCGCCGCCCTGTTAGATTTCAAGTGACTAAGTCAACATTTAATATAGGGTTCAATGTTGAGAAGCTTGGGTTTAGGGTTAGGTTTACCTAGGATCCTGGGTTGAGGGTTTCGGGTGTAGGGTTTAGCGTAGGACAAGAGGTAGCGAGACCAAAACATCAAGTACACAAGCCCTCTTTCATAGGTACGTTGGTTGCTTCACTTGGAGTCTGCTGGCTAGGCGCGAGGGCGAAACAGTCTCTGAATGGCATTCGGGGCTTACTGTTTTGGGGTCAGGGATAGCGGGGACCTAATTCTACAGGGGTTGGGGTCACTGAAGCTTCTCATGTTTCTGGTAGAACTTGTACTGGTAGGTGGTTACAGGGGCATAGTTCGGCGGCAAGTTGCCTGGAATCAAAACTCAACTGATAAGTTGGGACCCTACTTGGGTTGTAACCTTACGGGTTCAAGTATCCAAATAGTAGGCTTGTAGGACATGTTCCATGGTCTGTGGTACCTGAAGCTCTTTTATTTGGGTTGTGACATAGTAGATGGGCTAGAACAACTTTGGTGTGGAGATACTCACAGAACCAAGCCAACAAGTCCAAAAGATCCCAGACTTCCAACTCTGCTGAACATGCCTGCCAATTTGCATGTCATTCCGACTTCAGACCCTTTGTGAGAAAGGGTTTCATCGTATGTGGCGGAGGTGCATACTTCCTCAGTTCCTTTTTGCAATTAGACGTGAACCCTCATGTAAACAGCCGCCCATGACAGGATTGGAAGGGGCCGCCAACAAAAACGAGGAAACCGGCACATAATTGACCCAGACTCAAACCCTAAACCCTACAGCCATGTCGGCGGAAGAAGCCCATGCCGACCTAAGTTACTTGAACCCAAGAACTGGCAGTGCATGTTCAGTCTTTGGTGGCTGGACAATATCTCCCATCAAGGCGCCATAGCACCCAAAACCCAAACCAATTTGACAAAGTACAACTTGCGTGTCTTTCTTTCCAAAAGGTCGCGGTAGGTAGGCACGCAAACCTAACATAAACTACATCAAAAAGAACAAGGAATGGAAATAGGCCAAGCAATGAGCAAAACACGCCCACTACAACTTTCGACATACTATCCCCACGATCCTTGCGCTGTGCACTGCCGTGCACACCCTAAACCCTAAAAGCCACAACTCTTGGCCCCAAAGCGTAAACCATAATCCCGGCACTAACTCCGGAATCCCCTACCCTAAGAGGCCAGGTACTACGTAGGGTCTTAGGTACCCAAAAACCATTTAGAATAGAGTGTTTGGGGCCTTGGGTACTCGGACCCTCCAAACCTACGTATCCTCATATATCCCCATCCCTCCGTACATAGATATATCTACATACATGAGTTCCCACAACCCTTTGAGAGCCCCATTATCTATCTAATTCCTAAACCGTAAAGCCTACATAGCAAACCTTAAACCCTCAATCCTAAACCCTACAACCTATTGTCCCCCTTAAAGAAACAAACTATGACGTTGGGTATATTACAATAAGATCCTGTACCCGAATATATTCTATCTACGTGAGGGGAAAACCTAAACCCTAAACCCTGAACCCTAAACCCTGAACCCTAAATTCCCACCCAGCCTGCAGGGTGGTCAAACACTGAAGATACACGTCAGCCTTTACACCCGTACTGGGTAAGACAATGGGAGGAGCCTATAGAGAGCGGACGTATAGAGCCCCTCCAGGCTCCTCCCATACATCGGGAGGCACAGCCCAATCCACCAAATATATACAAGCAAACGCCTGAACACTGCCCCCTCCCACACTGACCCGGACACCCTGGAGGCCCTGGAGCCTTTGGAGGCCCTGGAGGCTCCTGGAAGGTGAACCCGTGAAGGCCCTGCATAAAGGCCCTGTAATCTGAAAACCTTTTGGAGAAGCCCTGGGCCCTAGGAGGCTTGGAGCTCCTTGGAGGCCTCGCCCTGCGGCGGGCCCATTCTGGGTCGGAATTGAGGCTAACACGCAATAGTTTGGGTGGTAGCCTGTGATTTCTCACAGCGGGCGGGATTTTTGAAGAAAGCCCAGTTTCGATGGCTTCTTGGGCAACATCCTCGAGGTTCGCTCGGCGCAGGATGTGCCGCCACTCAGCCCTGCGCAAGTAGACGCCCTAAACCCCAAACCCTAAACCATAAACCCTAAACCCTGAACGCTGAACCCTAAATCCCAAACCCTTATTCCTGAAACCTTGCCTTGGCGGGTTTCTCCTCTTTCTTCTCTGGAACCTCAGGGATCCTGGGCATTTAGGGCTTAGGGGTTTAGGGAGGGCAGCTCGTTAAGCCTCTTGGTTGAGGATGGAGGATTGAGGATTTAGGGTTTAGGGTTTAGGATTTAGGGTTTGGGATCTAGGGTTCAGGATTCAAACTTAAACCCTAAACCCCCTAAACCCTAAACCTCTAAACCCCTAAAGCCCTAAACCCTAAACCCCCTAAACCCCTAAACCCCTAGGCGTAGGATTTAAGCTTAAGAGTTGAGGGTTTAAGCCTCCTGAGTAGTAGCTTTCTCGTGGTTGAACCAGGGAAGATTATGTTCCTCTTCCAAAGAAGATCTTTCTCTAGAGTATCCAATAGAATACGACTCTGCTGCTCTTTTCAAGCCCACAGACTGTTGATGACAGACACCGGTTCATGTGTAGAAATACGTGCGTTGATACATAGGAGAGCCTGTGGAAACACTTGAATGGGGAACACGTAACCTTCCTAAACTCTAAACCCTAACCTTAATTTAAACTCTAAACCTGAGTCCTATGCCCTAAGCTCTAGACCCAAAAACCTTGAGCTCTAAATCCTAAACCCTACACATCACCTGTAAACCTTCGGGTGAACCTGGCTGTAGGAGCAACCGTCTGCTTGTAGAATCTTTACCACAGCTCTTCCAAGCTAGAGATCGCGCCAGGGGCTAATGTGAGCCTCCTCCTTATATATGAGTTGGCAATATTAAAAAGGACCATAAAAATCCTCAGATTTAAGATTTCGAATTTGCTGTTAATTGCACGCCTAGGGTTTCTTGATAGTGCCTATCCGTGTATTGGGGATTCAAGGGGTTATTTTTATACAGGGGTGGTAATAATGAAAATGTGGTGTCCAAAGCTCCATAAGAATCATGGCTGGCCATTGAAAATAGATTCAATCCCGTCCTCTGCTTTATTCCTACTCTTACTCCTTTTCCTCCTACGACTTCTACTTTTGGGCTTAAGGCAGAGGACCCCTGATCCAAGAAACAAGGCACATGCGGTTAAGGGTATGTTTTGCCGCACTGCAGCTAAGACTGGGATCCCACTGGCGGCTGGGGTTCGGGGCTGACCTAGGAGTAACCGTATACCTGAAAAACCAAGATACCCAAATGCAAGATATAAAGCCTTTGGTGGATACATACTTCTAGGCACAGTTCTGGTGTCGGGTGCAACGAATCCCCTGGCCCTACTAAAACTCCCCCTTCCCCATAATGAATACTCATTTTGCCACATAACAGTGATTTATGGAGAGAAATGCTATAAGCAGGGTGGAGACTTGATTATTAAGCCAGGTGATTGGCAAATACTCACATCCCACCTCAACCATTTATCAAGCGTCTGATGGTCAAAGGGTCAGCATAAGGCATACTACATCACCATTACCAACCTGCCCCTTACTATGAGTACGTATAACTGGCGCTCGCAGCATGCTATCTGAAAGTAAAACCAATATTGCTGAACATCATATATAGCTCCACTCACACCTATGCATGAACCTCCAAGTCCCTCAACCCTATTTACGTAAACCCTCAACAAATTGCACTGCAAACACATGGCCTGATCGGAACGAAGAACCACCTGTCAAGGATTTGGGTTCCCCAAACAGTTTACAAATTACTTCAACCCTAAACCCTAAACCCATGAGAGCTTAGGCATGTTTAGGCTCCGAAGGCGCCCTTCTGAAGACTGCTGTTCTTCTTTTCGCAGGGCGGTATATAGGGTTCAGGGTTAGTTTGGGGGGGACATCCCGTCCGCTACCAATCTTCCAGGTTTAGCTGCAACAATAAGAATCACAGGAGTATTCGGTAGTAGACAGAGGAAATGAGGATCAGGGGATGGATTCGGAGCTCAACAATGGTACACGCGCTGAAAGGTTTAGCGCAAGGAGACTTCCAGATCCTCGCACAAGTAGGGACCCTAGGATTTAGATTTGAATTACCCAATGTGCCAGAAATACCTACATACTACGAGGCAGGGCTCATGTTGTAGGAACTTCCACAAAAAATGGGCAGCGATTTGTTGTGTGGGCAACGATTTCTTGTATGAGTACCCTACATCCTAGGTTCCCCAATAACCCCTTTCAGAATAAGGGTACCTGTTTCCCTAATGGTCAGCTTGAATAAATAAACATCAAAAATAAAAAGGGGAAAAAGGTAATACTGGGGTACGTAGCATCCTAGACATTGATAGACTACAGACTACAGAGCCCCTGTGAGCTTGCTTCCCACGGGCCCAGCATGAAAGTGGCGTCCAAGACCTGAAGCCCTCGAACCCCAGACCCATCCGGCAGAAATTCGCAGAGCCTAAGGCCCTCGGCAAAAAATCTCCATAAACCCTAAGCCCTAAGACCTTGAGCCGAGCCCCCTCCCTTCAAGCTTCTGGAGTTCGGAGCTTATGGTTTAGGAGTGAGTGCAGCTCTGGGAACCCAAGTATGTAATCCCTTCTTACTACTCTTAATACTAAACACCCTGCCCCCCGATAATATCAAAAACATCCGCACACGAGACCTTGCGTGTTGGGTGGCATGATTAATCTTAGGGGTGGAAAGGTGCATAATATGTGCATAATATTGGTATGTAGCACCTTGGGGGAAGATTCCGTGGACAAGAATCTGTATAAATGTTGGATATTTTCGGCTTAAAACCTTACGTAGGCTTCAGGAGTAACGGAGTAGAGGCATAGGATTTAGGGTTCAGAGCTTGGGGTTCGGGTTTAAGGTTCACACGAGTTCCCACAGAAGGAGCTCCGGTGAGAACATACATTCGAAAAGGAACAAGCGCAAGCCCCCTCTCTATACTTGCCATGGCCGATGCAGAGCCCTAGATATTACTAAAGTCTGCGCTGACAAACAGCTGCTGCGTATGAAGGTTTCTGAAAGTGGGGCCCTTCCTCTATTATCCCTAAGGGTCCAAGGACTCGAATAGTAGGGTTTTAGGTCCCAAATACCTCTTACATGCATATTATGCCTCCGAAAATTAATCCAGGATCCGGAGAAAAGTGACTCCCAACTTCTGGACAATTCGTGCCATGTTGGGGGCTTGCTGTAGTTTAGGGCTACGGTGATTTGATGTCTCATACTGCAAACACCCACACAGGAACTTGTCTTTGACATGCAGGGTACATGATGTGAAACTTAAAACATGCTGCAACAGCCACTTGCTGACCGGGTTCAGCTTGTTGTCGATTTTGCTTTTCTTCAGGTCAGGCTCACTCATCGGCTTCTCAGCAGGCTTGACTTTCGAGGTCGTGCCGCTCGGGGAAGGTGACAAGCAACGCGGAGCCGGGGCAAAATCCCGGGGGGAACGGCTGCGGTCGCGAGTCGCAGGCGTTGGTCCCTGCGGTTTCTCCGCAATTATGAGTTAAGAGCCTTGCAGGTAGCAGCGTCTGCCACCAGGAAGAGGGAGTAAAGTGTGTTTTCGCACCGGCATGTCCTAAGTGGCCATAGCTACACTTCACGAATCTTTCAGCCGAAAAACTTGCTGGCAGAGGTAGAGATTCTTTAATGTGAGGCGATTTCAGGCCTCGGTGAGCGTGATGATGATACAGCGGTTTCTGAGGAGGTAGCGGCTGAATTGCATGATGCCTTCGTTGCCCAACAAAAGCAAAGTTCAGAGAGGTCGCTAAAGCCAGAGGAGTTGACCCCGGCGTACTGAAGGACCCCAAGGACACCCCGAAGAAGAGCCCTGAGGACTTCGGTGGAGCAGCACCTTCAAGCTTCCGACCCAGTGCAGTTAGAGCTACAAAACTCATCAACCCACAGGGCGAAACTCTAAAATCTGAATCCCTAAACCCTAAATCCAGAAATCCTGAAATCCTGAATTCCTAAAGCCCTAAACCCTAAATCCCCAAAACCATCCC
>CAJNIZ010005980.1:78972-114945 GCA_905231905.1 Symbiodinium pilosum | reverse complement strand
GCAAACACCGTTTCCTATACTTGTGTACATGTGTTTCGTATCGCGATAGAGAAACAACGTACTATGGATCGCTTCAAGGTGCAGTAGGCATCATAGCCCTTACATACCTGAACACACGCGGCTCTGCTGGCCTTCGCAGTCATGTTCTTGCCAAAGAAATCAAGGAACTTGCCGTTCTTGCCGATGAAGTAATGAATGATGGAGTGGTCTACCAGGTAGTCCTTGGATTGCGCCTCTCCTATCAAGGGGAGTGGGGAGGGGTGTCTGATAGGAAATTTTCCTGCTTGGATTGTATCAAAAACATTCTACTGGAGGGGGGGAATTTACTATCATGTTTATGGTCACGGACATCCTCAGGAACTCTCCTTAAGCCTCCTACAAGGACTTACCAGGGATTGAATTAGGAGATTTTGCAGGTGTCCCAGCGTCACGAGCCAGTGAAATTTCTGGGAGCCCCTAGGTCCCTCCTAGGAACCTTCTATAGGGACTTCCAGGAAATCCCGTGAAATCTCATACAAGACCTGGAACAAACACCTGGTGGAGATAGCATTTCTTCATGTCTCTGTTACCTCCTCCCCTCACCCCAGAATGTTGGAAGCATTTCTCCTGGGACTGGGGGAACTTCTCCCTCAAAGATCCTATGATAGGGGGGAGAGGGGGGGTAAATCCTGGCTAAGGACTCGACCGCATCATCTGTCTTCAAGCCTTCGTTGTAGTAGACTCTGTACGCCCCTGACAGTGCATGTCAGAACCGTAAGCACAAGCTAGCATCTTCACTGAGAGTGCGGCGACTCACCTGTCAAGCGCTCAGTGAAGCCACTGATTTATACAAGAATGCAAGGTGCATGGTGACCTTCTTGATCTGCTCAGATGTGCCAGTGAGGCCAACTATGCGTGGATGGAACTCCTGCAGCAGTCTCTGACTCGATGGCCTTATACAAATCCAGCACGGATATCTTAAAGCCCGAAGAAGACTCTTCTGCCTACACCGCAGAATGGTTCATGCTTTGATCCTCCTTGCTTGAAAGTCTTCAGCATCGCTCGCGAGCTGCTGTAGTGTACATAAGAGCACTGAAAACTAGGGGGCAGCGTAGCAACCACGACGACACAAGTATCCTCGTACCGCAGCAGAAGATTCTCTGAACACAACAAGGAAGTTTGCCACACACCCAAAAAGATATTGCACTGTGGACAGGTATGGGAGGCCTTGCCGGGTCAAGGAAGGCTGGCGGTTCGGGGCATTCACAAACTTGAGCAAGCAGTGCGTGCGCACATCCCCTTTTGGCAGGTTTACAGCCTTGAAAATGCTACAAACATGGAGGCGCGCACGCACCCTGCCTGTTGGATGAAGTTAGCTCAAATTGTGTAAGGTCAGGGAAGGCTTGGGGTGAAGTGAAGAAGCCATTCTAAGGAGGCCAACACCCGGTGATTCAGGGCCACATTGAAAGACTGCTCAATGATTGAATGGTGCCGTGCAAACGTGAGTTCTTACTGTCGCTCTCTCTCCAGGCCTTGTTACTCTATCCCATTTCCGCGCTTGTCTCTGTAAGCCACGACCTGTCGTGGTAAGCCACCCGAAGCTGACATGACTTGCTTCTGGCTGCAAGTTTAGGAATCTTACTGGAAGTTCAAGCGGTCGCCAAGAAACTTTGCTCTTTCCCCATCTTGCGGGACACGAACACATCGGATGTGCTTGCGAGCGACCCGGCGGTGATAATGGAAACAAAAACATCAGAGAGCTGTAGAGCCGACAAATGTTGCTGCTCAGCTAGCAAAATTTGATGGGCCAGAAGTCAGCAGCATCTCTCTCTGCAGTCCTCGCAGTAGTCGTCCACAACGGCAGGCAGATCTCGCTGGGGGTCGACGCCTTGAACTTGGCAGGCCCTGTCTTGAAAGTTCACTCTAGTAGCCTGAGATCACCGCTGATGAAAACTGGAGTTGCAATGGGCCCGAACCTTGGCAAAAAAAACAAGGCTCGATTGCCACGTTCACTTGAAACAGGAGCTGGCTGGAAAGGTCAAGGCTCTGCTTCGATTAGCTCCACTGCTTGCGTCTGTTTCTCCATCTCCTGAGGCACGTCTTGAAGCCGACTAGCTTACCGAAGCATGCGCCGTTTGCATTCCAAACATCCCCCTGTAAAAGGATCTCCTGGGGCTCTGAATAATTTCATGGGTATAGCCCACGAAGTAGAGCAGTTGCTTGGCAAGCCTACAATAAGGTTGATAGGGAGTTCCCAAACCTCCGGCCCACTCCTCTTGCGCAAGTGAAACGCCACTTCTAAAAAGAGGTCCTCTTGAGAATGTGGTCATTACTAGTCACTAGTGCTTTCCCTGTAAGGGACATGATTGGTGCAAATCCAGGACTGGCACCATTTCTGCCGGCAGTGAGGCAATAGAATGAGCAAACGTGAGTGCCAAACAAAAAAAAAGCCTACGGATTAGACGCAGAGAGGATCTACACGGTTCTTTGTTCTGCTTCCGGAGAGAAATTTGTTGGAATCTGGCCTCAAAGCGCAGTTGGGCTCTCTGTGGCATCGTTTCGAAGGTTGCTGGCACTAGTTGATCTGGACAAGTCGCATCCAGCTCCAGCCCATCCGAACACAACAGTTCTGCGTACAGTTGTTGCATGCAAAACCGTAGTAATCAATAACATCAAACATTGGGTCTTTAAGATCCGGAGGTCTGCCTTTCACCGCACCATTCCGCTTACTGCGTTTGGGTGGAAGCTATTTGCTTTCGACTGCTCAGCGAAGCTCTAGCACATTCAGCTGCAACTAAGCCTGAGGACAAATGTCAGGACAAAATGTGAACCCGAAGTAGATGAGAAGGTACCTGCATCATGACATGATCCTGGACTGAGGACAAGCGCACCAGAGACTTCATGAGGTGGGGCACTGGCCCAAAAAATCCTTGTCAGTCACTGTGTTACCCTTCCTGGCCATCAGACAGATTGGCACCATGGACTCGGGAAACGCCCACTTGCATCCACTTGCGGCCTGTCCACCAGCTCGAACGGGCCGCCGAGTCTAGGCACGCCAATTCGCTCCTCCGCTGCATTTCTTTCAATCAATCAATTCTCACAAACTGCTGAGCCGCATAGCACTGGCCCTGCAGCCCCTCAGGTCGGGCTTGAGTTTAGTCGTGGTGATGGGCATGTATCGCCTATCACTTATCACACCAGAGTGAAGGTTGGACTCCCCTCCTGAGTGGTGATGGCTCGGGTCTCAGATTCCTTGCGCTCCTTCAGGTAGTCATAGTACCTGGCGCTTGAAACGAGAGGGGAACTCGCCAGGCTGGAGTGAACATGCCGGAAATGCCATATGCAGAACCCTCCCACGAAGCAAGTGAAGATTGCTGACTTCCATGTGAATTGCACCTTTGCAAAGCGTCATCTATTTGCACAAAAAACATGAATGCACACTGCCTGTCACCAGAAGATTCCTAAGCCTGCATTTTTGCAATTGCCTCGCACTGCAGTTCCGAGGCAGGGCACGTTTTCGTTTACTTTCCTGGCTTCAGCAGAAGGCTCGCACACTTTGCTCTCAGCACAGATAGGCTTCAAGCACACTTGCCCCAGCATTGAAATGCTGGCCGGAGTTGGCAAGTTCACGGATGCTATCTCATTGACTCAAACACTGCATGGCGAAAGCAACCTAGCCTTTTGACTGTCAGCTCCACAGAACCCCTTGAACAAAGACCAATGTGTTCAGGCAATCCTTGTTTGTCTAGAAATGCGGCCAAAGAGTATCCATGTGCCCAAGGGCCAAAGAAGAGATTCATTGCGGATGATGGAGGGCCCTTGATACTCATCGCCTGTGATGTAAATTCATCCGGCTTTTGAGCCTTCTGCAGGACCCCAGATACACGATGCCCATAAAAACACTGTTTCCAGCCTTGGCAATTTCATTACAGTAGCAAAGGTTGGGGGGTTTTGTTTTCATCAGGTTGAAGCAATGGTGTAGCGAGTTCGCGCGTCCAGCTGCTTGGGAAGCCGGCGGCCACAACGAAACTCCTACTAGTAAGTGCCGTCTACTGTGGCCCCCCCCTATTGCCAAATGAGCCGTATTTGTCCGCCGGCCCTGATGAGTGGGTTGGCTCCAGGCAGCAGGAGACGTGGCGCGAAATACGAAACAAAAGACATAACGGTCGCACACCAAGCGCTGGGTCGAGAAGTAGGAACAACCCCAGCAGTTGTTCAAACTCCTTCAAACTAAAATACACACACTACTACAACTACTCGCGCACAGCAGCGTAGCATGTGTGGCCTGGCTTCTCCGTTGTCTGCTGCCTCCATCTTTGTAGTTCCTTCCTCGTCTTTTCCTAGTGTTCATGAAGCAAGCTGCTGGGCATTCAAACTCAAACGGGTATGACGGGTATGACTCCAGTACCTGCCTGGCGAGGCAAACGCTCGCGCAGCCTGATTTCACCGCTTCAAAAAAAAATCATGATGGTCCTTTTACATGCCTGCGCAGGGGCAGCAGGCAGCCCAGCCCTTACCTTGGAAAGCAAGACAAAAGCAGCTTAAACTGCCAACTGGCTGAAGGCTGTATGTGCGGACCAGAGTTATGGAGAAATGAAGCCAGATATTAAGAAGCCAGCCCAAGCATTCTGCTGGAAAGGAGATCTGCAGAGCAGACGCAGCGCGTTGCGAAGTGGCAAAGCTGGACGGGCAATCATGCTGGGAGGTTCCAAGTTGATCCAAGTATTGCAAGTATTTTTTTGCATCTTCGTGACATTTCGTGTGACTGCCATGTCTTCGAGTCAGCTGAATTGATAGCGCATCAACGCTCTGACCAGGCTTGAGCCAAGACATGAGGTGCTGTCAGAGCACTTAGGTAGTTTGGCTTAGCTTAGCAAAGTACCAAGAACCCGTCAATTCTGCTTCTGTCACGTTCACGCCTTGTTGGCAGTCACTGCAGGATCTAGTTTTCACAAACCGATTTGCAATCAGCATGCCGCAAGGATCCCATGTTAGGATCCATGCGACATCCGGCGTCTGCAGCGAGTACACAATCACGTACAGCTTTGGCACGTTGGGTCAATGCAGACCAAGTCCGCCTTCTAATACCTTGGCTTTGCATCATTGCAGAGCCAGTTAAAAACGCTTCCTCTCCACCAAACTGTCTCTCCACCAAACTGTCATGATGCAAGCCAGGGGCAAATGGCGACTCCTTCTTGGGCTTCTTTGAGTCCAAGTTCACTGCGGCTTCGGTACTGGCAGAACAGATCCTGGCGTTTCTGGAAAGTTGCTGCCGAATCTGGCCGTTCCTGTTCGGGAACCTCTGAGCAGCTGCTGCAGCCTCGTGTGGTATGTCACAAGGCCCAGCCTGCACGCGCTGGCTACCTGCTGGAAGCGAGCTGCTGCCAAAAGCCAGGGCGATCCCATCACTCCTCCAAACCACTGTATGTCGCAGGCCAGCTGCAACAAAGGTGTAATGAGCTTTCTGTGGCAGAGGTGGAACTTCACAGCGACCATCACCGTTGTGTCCGCAAGCAACGACTGCCCCGTCGCAGCGTAGCAGTACGCTATGATGAGCTCCTGCAGCTATGGCTACGTACTTCTTACCCACCTCGAGCAGAGGAATCTGCTGCCGTTCGCTTCCATCGTCCGGCCCACAGGCAATCACGTGCCCGTCATTGCGGAGCAACAATGTGTGCTCCAAATTCGCTGCCACGTCAACATACTTAACTCCAGCTGGAAGTTTGGGAATCAGCCCCAAGGACTTGTAAGATCCTGAGGATACAGCGACACCATCACTTCGCAGAAGTAGAGTATGAAATGCTCCTGCAGCCACAGCGACGTATCTCAACTCTCTCGCTGCAAGCTTCAATGCGGGCTGCAGTTGGCGCCGTGCTCGGCCCAATCGACGAACAGGGCTGGGGCTGCCAGCTTGGACAGACGCCTCCTTGCAGATCAGATCTGCTTGCCACCTTGCTGCAAAGCCCTGATCAAGTGGCCGGCTTTGGTGTCTGCGTTGCACAGCTTGGATTGCACCAGCCCCGCGACAGTCAGCGCCTGGGTATGTCTTGCTAGCATTCGCGTGAGAAGCACAAGCAGCCCTTTCACAGATTTGCTCAGAAACCCTGAGCTACGTTGAGGCAAACGCAGGAACATTGCACTGGCCCTCCGTGCGCCGGCCGAAGGCCACCGCTTCCCCATCGTTTCGCAACAAGACCTAGACAGCTAAGTATCCAATAACCATCCTACAAAGCATGTCTGCTGCAACCCTGAATTATGCCCAGAGCGGCCGGCCGTGTGCCAGTTACCAGCCGCAGCGCTTGTATAGCGCAAAGGAGCGCTCAACACTGGCACCTTGGTTGCTTTGCAGAACCTCTCCAGGCTTTACAGTACTTCTGACATCTTCTTGAGCATCCAGAACCTAGCACTTTTTTAGTGTATGTCACGGAGTTGTAACCAAGAGACATCACACTGTCCATGTTCATTTGCTCCAAATGCAACTGCTTGCCCATCGCTTCGCAGCAAAACCGTGTGGCGACCTGAAAAACTTGAGGAGCGCATAGATTCCTGCCCAAAACGGCAGCTTAAGTGTACGACATCCTGCGGCAGCCGAGGTGTACCGCAAATCGTTTGGCAGCTCTGGCACCTGCAAGGCATTCTACCGTATTTCAATCGAAGTACTTGCTCCGCAGAAACTTCAGGAAGAGCACACACTTGCCCATGGCCCGCAGACGCCCGCAGCAAGCAACTCGATGGCCTGACATTGCCCATGGGCATCGTCACCGAAGGCCAGGGCCTGTCCTCGGACAGATCCCTTTCAAGCGCATAAGCCTCCAAACGCTGGGCTGCAAGAATCTGCGCCGTCCCAAATGTAGAATGACCACTGCTTCAGCCAATCCCAAATGTCACGGTTGACGGTGCCCCAGCAAATTATAACGGTTTCCCAACTTCAGTAAAACTGATGTCATTCCATACACCACACAAACATCGAAACCTTCAAATAGTAAAAACATGTAAAAACACAAGCCGTTCCAAGCTCTGGCCAGGCGTCCATCCAATCTGACAAGAACCTGCAACTGTCGGACTGTACGTGGAATGTACGTGGAATATACCATAGATGAAACTTCTCGCAATGTTTTGTAAAGGTCCATGCTGATGATCCTGCAGAATTTGTTCGTCCATTCCTTTCGAATGCTGCTGTGCGTCCAAGGAACAGTATGGAAATCTCCACAGGCTGCGTTGGGCAGACATGCCATCTTCGGCCCAGAGTTCTGAACACCTTCTCGGCGCTGTTTTGTTTTGTCTCTGGAATCCAATGCGTGGACTCTTGCAGGACTGGCTCCTCTACGCAAGCATGTAGATGGCACGCTAAGCCGCTAAGCCGGAGAAGTCTGAGCAGCGGCCAACAGCTGGACGATCTTCACACGCAAAGGAGTTCAGACCGCCAATTAATGGGTGCTGACCGGAAGAAGCTTTGTTGCTGCAGGACGCGTAGACCTCTCCTGTACAGCACTCTCTACTCTCGTTCTGAGAGCTTATTAATATGCAAAAAGAGCCAGGGCGCACAACATTCCAGAAAACGAGATTGATCCAATTTCGGGGCCGAATATGGCAACTTCTCCAACTCAGTTCGTCGTTGTGTGCACTGGCCTTTCTGGATTTCGGCACCCTGTGGCAAGGCTTGATTTCGCTCGGGATGCAAAAGCGAGCCCTTTCACGGGATTCCGAGAGAAATGCATTAACGATCCAGGATGCAATTCAGAGTAACGATCGCACAATTGGCTCTGCCAATTATGCGGAAAATCACGGCATGGAACGAGCCACACAAAGCCCTTCAAGAACAGTTAGATTTCAAGTCGAGTCCACCAGCCCATCTCGAAACGCCGGTTCCAACCAGAAACACATTGGCTTAATTTCAATCACCTAGGCGTTGTTCAACTCCTTCGGCGAACTGAACCTGAGCATCAAATAGTTGCGCGCCAGCTTGTGGTGCAAGCACAGCTGCTCTGGGCCCCCAGCGCTTTCTCAAACGTGTTCTTGGCGCCTCAGCAGACAACAAGACAAATGCTGATTGTTCCGTGTTGATCTGGCCGCAATGAGGCAGCAACGGCGACGATCGTTCCGAGTGGTGCTGTCAACAAGTATCTGAGCCAGCTTACTTCGCTTATAGGGCAGTAGCAAGTTGGCAACATCAGCAGACTCGCGCCGTGCCTGGATGCTCCGTTCCAAGCCTATGAGCCTCGTTTATCTAGAACCATTGCACTGTTGCACTCACAAGGTTCCGGAATGGCGCATGGCCTTGACTCAATTCTTTGATCGCCTTCGGCGGCTTCCTGACAGCTCTACCGCATGCAACTTTGCTGTATGACTTTGCAGTACTGTTGCGCCCACCTTGAACTTCAGGTTGAGTCCAGGCGCAACATCATTTTCCAGAATCTCCTGACATCATAGCAAACGAGGATGTAGCCGATGGCAGGACCATCCGCAAACAATGGCTGTGGACTAGAGCAAAGAAATCAAGAAATGCGGCAGGCCTCCTCCTTAGGAGCAGAAAACCAAATGTACAGCGCGTTTGCTTTCGCATCTGGCAAGGCCATGTGCGCACAGCACAGCGTAGCCAGGCAGAGCAAGCGCCGCGCACATCATTGCTCAAAGAAGGCCTTGGGGGGCATCCGGAGCAGAGGTATCCTCAACTCCAGCATGAAGTCTCTATCAATCATCCGCAGCAAACAAGTGTATACCCCCCTGGCGTCCTTTCGCTTATGGCATCTACACGTCAGTCTGATCAGCGCCTTACGAGGAGGGGAGGTCACGACAATGTCTTGGGCAGGGCAACATGGTCCCACAGAAGCCTTGTACTTCAGCACCCTCCTGGCTCTTGCCCGCTGGAAGTCCAACCATACCTCACTGGTCCAAAGTAATTCTGACGTCAGATCGGGTCCAGATCCAGCAGTCGCTGAACAGCTCAGATTGTAACATTTTTGATCGCGAAGTCCAGCCAAACCTGACACAGCACACAGCCAACGCATGCCTCTGGATCCAAAGAGTTGTTGACTTTCGATCTGTTCAAGTCCTCAAGACATTGTGCCTTTGTAGGTTCTTCTGGCTTTATCGCCAGAGTCCCTTCTCTGAAGAAACTTGAAATCAACTAGCTCAATTTAATCGCTGAGGGATTTATTCTTTGACAAGTAACACTGAGGACCGAGATCAAAATGTTCATGATGAGCACGGGGAACATCATTCCACAGAGCACAATGAAGACTCCGCGCACCTGTTGTCCCAGTTGAGACTGCACTGCTGTGACACTATCCAGCGCTGACACGCTGAAAAAGATTCTAAGATAGTCTGAGACTGCAGCTACTGTAGAATTGTCAGTGAGCTCGGGATCCTTCCAAGACTGCTGACGACTGTTACAGCCGCAGCATTCTGCAACCGGATCCTCGTAGGTCAGCATTGCTCCTCCAGCGGCCTCTCGTGAAGCCAGATTGCTCAGGTTGTGACAAGATCCATGCCAGCCTCGTGCCAGGTGCCTCACAGATGGATTCCAGATGACAACCGCACTTTGAGGCTGTTCACCGCCCTGCCTTCTTGACCTTCCAGCTCATCAACCTCGAAGTCACCCAAGACCGCGAAGCGCCAAGCGATGATGATTGCCTACATGGAGCTTCAATCCCTTCTACAAGAATCCTGCCACTGCATCGCTCACAAATAAGAGCCTTCCAGCCATTCTGCCACTCTTCCACATCCAGAGTCCAGTACGCTTGCCACATGATGAAAGCCTGAGCGCTTCGAAGTGTAAGCATAATGAGCGGCGAATGACAAGCCGGGGGTCTGCAACATCTGACAGGTCATGTAGCATACTGGATCACTCCCAGGCCCGTGCGAAGTAGATCACGGCTATACAAAACCTTGGCAGAGAGGGAGAGAGAGACAGACAGAAGATGCAGAGACGGAGAGACAGACACGCAGCCAGAACGGGGAGAGGCTCAATCAATGCAACTCGGCTTACCTAGAGATTAGAAAAAGACCAACAGGCTATGAAGCTGACGCCTTCCCAAACATGTGCGACAGTGAGCCAAACCTGAAGTTTGTATTCTGCGCCGTGCACTGCGGAAACCTCCGCTCTCTTGCTGAATTCTGCCCGAAACGGACAAAAGGCTTAAGCATACTGCATGCGTGCTTCACATGCCAAAATGTGCACGGGCGCTACTTTGTTTGTGCAGTGCCTATGGCCGGGGGCGTCCTCAGACGCCCCAAGTATCCAAGAGCACTCCTGCTCCAGCCGACCCGGAGCTGGGCGTAGAGGCCGACCCTTGGTCTCAGTAAAGGATGTTGTTCGCCCTCAGGCGAAGGGCAAGGATCGGGCCTGTATGCGTATGCAGATCAACCGCCTGGGTTGGGCGGGTGGATCCGGTATGAGCAATCAAGCGGCTGCGGTGAGCACTCAATTGCTCAATGTTGCAGCGCACACGAGTGTGCTAACGCACACAACCACCATCAGGAAAGTCTTGGTGCTAGGTGTCTCAGGTTGACAGTTTGCTTGCACCGGTACCAAGCCGCGTCAAAGCTCATCTGCCATGGAACGCATGACTCTTCCTGCCACTAATAACCACAATCTCGATACAGCCCTGTAGGCAGACACTACATGACGTATCTGGATGCTGACTTTTGGGGGTCGAGTGTGTTTCTTATTCCCTTTTTTCTGCTCCCTTTTCTGTTTCTTCCTTGTTGCCCTTTTGGGCTTCAAGCGAGAGATCAATGTCGAGGCAAAAGTGTGAGAACGCTCGCACGAGCTTGCTTCTCAGCAAAAATGCGAGGACGCTCCCTCCATTTCAGCAAAAATGTGAGGACTCCACGCCAGTGCATACTTTCGCGCAAAAGAGTGAAGACGCTCCACGATTTGGAATGTGAAGCCACTCCACGTGAGAGTTCGACTTCCCCAGGTCAGTAGTAATAGAAGTATACGGGTTTTTGCCAATATTACCCTCACAACAGAATGACCCAAAGTTCCTTTCGCACACACCATCGCGAGCTTTCGCGGAAGCATGTCGATACTTCTTTGGCGAAATCCAAAGTTCCCTTCGCGAGCACCATCGCGACCTTTCGCGGAAGGCCTTCTAAGCCAGCCGTGGTCTTTTTATATGAAAAGCTCCACATGGAGTCTTCGGACGATGCCCATGCAGAAATAATTGTAGTGAGAGAAATATGCCGAATAGCAATAAGAATGTTCATGAGACAACGAATAGTAAGACGCTCCACGCCAGAGCTCGATTTCCCCAGCTTAGTATTAACAGGATTCATAGCACGAAGACAACCATTAATAATAAGACATGATGCTGTGTAAGTACAAGTAATACTACGAACAACACAATGAAAACCATAACCATAATGATAGCGTAATGAAAAAAAAGCAATAGAACAAGAAATACGAATAATCACAGCAATAACAACAGGATAAGCGTAATAAGCACAGTGAAAGATTGGTAGTGATAATCGTAATAGCCGTATGAATGTCGTAGAATAGTGATAATGTGATACACTTGAAACAATACGTAGAACATCAGCAATAATGTAATGCTACAATTTCAAAGAACAAAGAAGACAATCAAATACAACAGTAATCATACAGCTAGAATAATGGTAGCGGCAGTCTTGCAGCCATTCTTGCAGGGTTGCACGACTTAAAAAGATGGGTGGATTGGCGGGAGAGGCCTCCTTGATTTGCAAACACAACGCTCGTAGACCAGGTCGTAGCAGGATAAATATGGGTTTTGCAACACTTCCTGCAGGGTTGCACATCCAAAAAAACAGGGGCGTTGGGGGTGCGCAGCCCCCCGCCCCCATCTGTAAACCCAAGACCAGCGCTCAACAAAAAAGCCCTCGTTTTGAAATGAGTAGCATGGCCCCTTGGCTTCGTTTGCACGCTTTGATGGGAAACCACGTGATGTGCCAATGTTGTGACATGGCACTTGTGAAGCAACTGAGCCACCCCGCGGAAGGGACCGAGCTAAAGCAGAGATGATTGGAGTCACGATCATGTTCACCTCCGAGAATGCTAGCCTCCTCGGCACATCCCAAGTTCATCAAAGGCATAAATCGCGTCGCAGCTCAAAAATTGCCGTTTTGGCCGGTCTGCTACAAAACCACTATGCCCCGGGCAGCATGTCGATGTTGTGCATCAGTCGCAAAGAGCTGACTACAATTATTGCTGCCCGCATTGAAAGGTGATCCACCTTGGGTGACTATCAGAGCTGGCAAACAGGCGATGAAGCATGGAATCATAGCTCAACCTTTCTAGGTGCGCAGCCACCCCTCGATCCGCGCATGTCAGCACCCCGCTGCTCGGCGGGATCATGAAGATCTGAGTGTCACCCAGGTGAGATGCCGAAGCCGAAGAACATCTGAGCCAAGGCCCTGACAATAAACAAGACCATCGTGGCTATCGCCAGGATCAGCTCCACAGCCTAGATACGGGAGAGACGCAATCCCGTGAAGCGTGACTGTGCAGACTCTGCAGGGCCTCTGTGTAGATCTCCCAGAGTTCCCTCATTTTATTGCCGAGCACCTCAGAAAGCTAAAGCAGGTAATCTGCAGGTGTCAGCACAGACCTAACTCCTGGCCAGTCGCCTCGCAGAACCTCATGATGACGGTGACCATCACGAAAGGGAGACCCGTCAAAGCCTCAGCAGGCTGAGGCACAGGACCGGGCCCAAGTGATGCGAAGTGTTTGGGTGCCAAACAAACCAGGGAAGGTTGGCACACCACTCTGGCGCCTGCCAAATTGGAACGCTCCAGGACACCAGGCCACTATCCAAAGATTGCTCGTCGAGACAGTCAGAAGCCAGAACATTCTGACGCATCTGCAACACATCAAGGCCAATGGAACTCTCCCAGCTAGCAACAAAGAACATCCCATGGTGGTGAAACATTCGAGGCGTGTCAATCAACCAACTGATGACCATGAGATGACCTGAATGGAAAAAGCCAACTTATCTCATGAATTGCATTAGGACTTACATTGAGCTAAGGCAAACTCTGGAAAGAGCTTAGCACGTAGCATGTCCAGTTGGCGACAGACATCTGTTGACGGCGAGGCGAGCTCTGACCCTCAAGGCAACCCACGACTTCATACAAAAATGTGTCATCTGCAGCCTTCAGCATGCTTCGCAGCAAAAAAAAGTACGCGTAATCCAACCAGCACGCGCATGATGGCAAAGACACTGGAAAGCTGAAGCGTCACATCCCGACGTGTGCATGTGTCCACAAGCGCCTGACCGGCTAGGAAGTGAGGATACGCGAGCATATTGTTCAGCTTCAGCGTTCTTCAATGGCAACTGTCTCATGAAGTCCTGCTCCTGGGAGCGCTGCGCACAAGCGAAGGCACACCAACGCCATTTTTTGAAGAGAGCTAGTGTAGACTTGAGCTGACTTTCCTGATACTTAAATGACGGGAAGCATGTTGTGGATCAAATTCTCGTCGCTCACAAGGCTGAATTCAGACCCTTTCTTGCGAACGATCCCTTCAAACCGGCTACCTGAAGAGTCATTCGCATGAGTAGATATACGCTGGCGCAAAAAAAGAAAAGTCGGCGATGAAGATCAGCACTGCCAACGTCAAGTCGGCTCTTTCAGAATCATAATTACAAATAGAGTTGAGGTGGCAGGAGCACATTTCTTGGATTTTGGAGACATCTCTGAAGGTGTCTTCTGCGCGGATGGGCTGCTGCTGACAAGTTGGGATGTCCTCCGAAGAAGTCTATAGGACCTGAAGGATTTGAGCCAGGGTACCGCTTCCAAGATCAACAGCTTTGCATGTGAAGATGAACCGTATCAGTATAATTATTCTTTGGCAGCTGTCAGGGTCCCTTCTGAAAAATACTGTTCTGTAGGTCCTAATTCATCCTCTTTTTCAGAACGACTTTGATAGCGATTCTGCGTTGCCCGTGTAGTTGTTTACTAATTGCATTCCTCCCTTGCTGTCATCATAAACAAGGATTGCTCAGCCTGCTCTCATGCGCACCTCATCACGCAACGTTGAGATGCTGAACAGTAGCAACAGCGACGTAGCTGCCTAAACGTCAAGACAAGCAAAAATCCAACAAATGAGCGCGGGGAGCGTGGCTGGAGCACAAAAGTCAGCCTGGATGGCCAAGTCCATGAGGTGAATGTATCTGACTGTCGTCCAATTGAAGGACCTGTGAAGTTCACGATACAAAAGCGGGCAGAAGTGCCAACAATATTTAGCCGCAGAAATCCCTCTGCAACGCGAGACTTCAAACGCATCGTCGCCAGGGTGACGGTAAAGGGTAAAGGGCTTGCGCTGGCAGTTGAGGTTGAGGCACTATTGCTTCACACTCACGCAGCCGGAAGATTTCCTGGCTATCATGGAGAATTTAATAGTTGGCCGCAGAACAAGGAGACTCGAAGGATGTATTCTGCTCTTGTCCCTCTTGTCCTGATTGGGACAGCTTGCAATAGCAAGCAAGACCTTGGCACGTCAACATGTCATCATCCGAAACAGATGTGCAATACCGAGACATGTGTTGGAAGGAACTGCTCTGGGAGCGTGGCATCCTCACTTTGGTGCAAGTTGGCCACAAGACAGGCCTTTCATTCTTGAGAAGCCGTAGATGCATGCGCCACAGACATCTCCAGTCGAGATGCAAAGAAGTTGACGGGTAAGTACACACCTTAGCTGTCCAATATGTCCAAAAGATCTTGCGGTTCGCCGCCGAACGTGACACGTTCATAGATTTCGTAGCAATCACTGTGAATCTTTGCTGAGCTTGTCTGAGCAAAGACTGTTGCGAGCCTGTTTTAACACCATTCTGAGACACAAACTCTCCCGGAAAAGGCTTGCAAAGCTGGAACAAGCCGATGCCTCCATGATGTCAAGTTCAGACTGGTCCACTGTGGAACTGAATTGCCCGACCCGAGCCTTCTGCGGCTGAGGGGCAACCCTCTGAACGAATTGCGGAATCTGATCCTGATTTCAATCCGAATTGCACTTACATGTCCTTGCATGAACAGACGGCTTGTGGCGCACCCGCAGCACTCTTCGATCTTTCCAGTGTTTGTCCACATCATCCCTCGAAGGCCCTTCAGTGAAGTTGATGACATGCTGGACCTGTAAGGTCAGGACACATAATGCTTTGCGTCCTGATAAACTGCAAAAAGGCAAAGCACATGGCCAGCCTTACCATACACCAGGATCTTGCGAATGTTGGCCTCGTGTTGCAGGATGCTGATACGCTACAGCATTCAATCCGAATGTGCGACAACATCACAGCGTCTCAGCCGCATGCTGATTGGGCGTACACTCCTCGGAGATGGAGAACGCGCAACAGTGCAGACATGAGCACAGCAACGCAGCCAATGGGTCGAGATTCGGGTGTCGCTCTGCTTGACATTCATGATGTACTCCGGACCTGAACTTCAAGCTGGAAATTTCTGTTACATTTTACGGGCCTTGCACTTGCATGGCCTCGCAAAAGTTTTATTGTGATGTGAGATGCCAATCTTCCCAACATGAAAGCACGCATATCCAAGTCCTGCGCGGAAGTACTCATCATACTTGCCTGCACCAGCTGGCAAAGGGTATGCATGTCAAGACACGGTAATGTTAGGAGGGCACGAAAAGAAATGTGGCTAGCTAGTCTTCTGCAGCGTGGGCTGCTTTGCTGGTCGAAAGCTGTGTCACGCAATCAAAACCGCCTTGGCGTGTGTGCTGAAACCACATCTCAGTTGAAGCTGGCCGGGAACAGTGGCCTGCCCCTCGAAAAGTCGTTTGCTCAGCCGGCTTCCAGTACCTGGCAGATGAGACTACTGAATGACCTGGGTCAACAGACGGGTGTTTGCGAGTCCCTGAATCTGAGAAATAGACTTGATTTGGCTCGTCTGGTAGAAGAGTGCCTGCTAGAACAGAGACTGCTGATGCCACTCTGGGATTCAAATATATTCGAACGAGCTGCATAGCCTACGACAGAGAAATCATGCAAACGGTGAGGCCTTCATCAAATTGACTGGCGCATTGCCTGCCACGGCCCCCACCACCAACGCAGGACTATGCCAAAGCATTCAAATCTACCAACTGCATCAGTCTCTGTGTGATCCCGACCGTTCGTGTTGCACCAGAAGCAGTGTCGCTGGCTGCACAGAAGAAAGAGCGTCTAGCTGAGCCTGGTGTCTTCAAGAATCTCACGATGTCCTGCGACGTTCGGAGCGCTTTTGAAGTTTCAATCGAGTTTCAAGGATTGACGTTTCGTTGCAGGTGCCCCTATCCCATGCTCACCTTATAGGCCCCCAGTTCCTAGGTAGCCCCATATTGCCCAAGCGTCCTTGTAAGGGTCCTACTGAAGCCCCAAGAAAGGCCAGAGCCTAACAGTACATGTCATTAGAACCGCCTCACAGACAACAGGATGCGAATCTCACTTGTAAATAAAACTGAGCTGCGAGAAGCTTCCAACAACATATCCTGAACATTCAAGGTGGGCGGCTGTTTTGGCACTGCACCCGTCATTCCTGGCTGCATTCACCCCTAGACTCCACGCTCAACATCCTTTGCTCAGGACAGGTGGAGATTAGGCCTCCTGAGGTGAGATTAGGCCTCCTGAGGTCGCAAACCCATCACAATCTATCGCATTATTGCAGTTGTTCTTCCTCCTGCTCCTGCAGCTTGGTGACCTTCCCAAAGACAGCTCCTTCTTCTGCGTACGTATAGCGCAATACTGAAGGTCTAGCCCAGCTGACATCAGCTGACCCCGCTTGTGACGTTGGTCATGTTTTTGGCTTTGTGCCAGTGCATTTCACAAGTCAGGGCGACACTGAGGAGGCGAAGACATACCACCCAAGAGCGAATTGCGAAGGCCTGTCAATGCTTTGTAAGCTTGTGTCCTTTTCTGCCCGCCTTCCCAGAGCTGCTGTTGGACCCTGATCCGGAAAACTAAGTGCTGGGATCAAATGGGAGCTGTAGGAGCCCGCTAGGGACAATGAAGTGAGTGCTCAAGTCCTCCACCGTCAAGCAAGCTACTTGCTGAGGGGTGTCCTGCAAACATTGCGAGACATCAGCCTTGCAATGGAACACATGCTTAAGTCGCTGGCTTGAAGAGCGGCAGCCACTTCAGAGATGACCCGGCTGTTTCCGCTGCTCAGGAGGCTCTGCAAGGCGTAGTTGTATCTCAGCGCTCCAGCAGCTGAGCTTCTCAACAGCACATGCCTACAACGGTCAGGCCTATCCACCCGGAGGAACTTATCCTGAGCAAGTCTTTCTGACGCAATAGCTTGCATGATGTCCGTGCTCTGCCGCTGCCATGGCCTGAGAGGATGTGAGGTGCTCTGGCGCCTCCTGTCTTCCAGACATGCTAGAGACATTCGCCGCGGAATTCGCTCGTACTTCAAGAAGCCAGTCCTGTTTGCTCCGAATTAGATCAGCCTTCTGGGCCAAAAGCAGCTTCACCACCGCAATCTGACTCATCCTCAGTCTTCTGTCGCCAGCATGGCTCAAGTTCCCAACATTCTTCAGCGCTGAGAAAAACAAACTCAGGATGGGGCTCGATTGCAGTATCCAGTGGCGTGAAATACCAGTCCCCATGCCTAGGCGGCAAATCTACGCTTATCCTAGAATCAAAGTACCACAGAAGCAGCCCTGAATGCGAATCGCACCTTAGTGACCTCCGGGGCAGTCACAGAATCCTTCCTTGGCATTCAGTTATCTTCACCTGGCAGTGCCGTGAGGCTGCTGCAAACGGCAACACTCTGCACACCTTAGCCTTTTATTTATTGAACCAGGCCTGGCAGCGTCCATTCATGTCTGCAGCAGCTTGCAAAAGCAGCTGGCAGCATTTCTCATTTCCAGCCCTGCAGGTCTTTGTCAAGTAGACACACTGCGCTCCTTTGGCACAGCCTGCCTTGCGGCCACGTGCAGGGGCGTATAGTGCAAAGCCGTGTTGTCCTGCCAGGAGCTTTTGGGCAGGAGCACATCCCATACCCACCACCTGACCACCTCCCGTGCTGGCCTGCCATGGAGCTGCCTCGTCAACCGATGCTTTCCTGACATGTGTACTCGAACTCGCACTTCAGCTTCTTTCTAGTTCAACTTTGCCAAGAGCACGCTTCCAGCAAGTAGCGTGTGCATCGGACAGCACCAAAATAGGATGCGTTCCACAGCCTCAATTTCCGGCGAGTCTTTGGCTTCCATCTCTATGCTCTGCAGGACTCACGTTCAGCCCTCCCGCACAGGAAATCGTGAAGAATCTGCATGGCTTCAAATTCCATTTTTGCTGGATTTGACAACTTGCTGGCCCTTGTCAGTAATCACAGCTGCTTTGATTTACTGCTGTCAATAAGCCCTCACCCGCCCTCTCTACAAGCTTGCAGAGTCAAGGCAGCATTCGCTTGCCGACTTTTATATCTCCTTGGTAGCCTGTCGATTTCAAATACTTCCGCAGAAGACCCTCAGCTTCAAACACTCATATTGCCAACTTCCCCGCAGTGCACTACTAGAACATGCACAGACATATCGCTCAAGATGCTGCACCTGCTTTCCAACAGGTGTTGGCCAAGATTCAGTGAAACTCTCCAAAGCACTGCGGGAGATGTGCAGAGCTTCGGCTGCATCAGTCGACGAAAAATCTGCAAAGCGAAGGTGCTCAGGCGCAGACATCGTAGCACCCCTCTTCTCGCCTGACAAGGCCACAGCACGCGGCCCAAAGGGCAGGCTTAGAAAACGCGCATGCTGTTGGCGCTCTGTGAGGCTCGCCTACGGTTGAGCCCAGGTCTGGCGATACGCTGTGGCTTTCAACCTTAGCCAACACCATCACCAATGAAGTTTGCCACAGAAACAAAAGAAACAGGGCTCCCTGCAAGCAAAGTCAGCATGTCAACGCTATCCTTAGCTGACGAGGTTTCGTGGTCTCGCTCAATGAGTCACGCACCTGGGGTCCAAAGCCAATATTTGGAAACACATGAGGTGGATCTGATGCCATAAGCTTCTGCTGCGCTAGGTTTCCAGGATCAATTTCGCTCGTAGCTCCAAGTTCTGAAGGTCGAATGCTGTCTCAAGAAAAAATGGCTGCATGCACAGCTCGTGTTCCAAACCAAACCGACTATTGGTATCTTGCATGAATCGAGTCATGCCGAAGATGCATCCATCCAGGACTGAAGTGACTTTGAGCAGAGCTTGCTCCCAAGCTGCTGATGGCAAAGCGGCAAAGGGAGCATCGCCGCTCCACACCTTGCCGCCTTGGAACGAAGCTGCTTGCAAACCGGGGGCACAACACAGGCTGAAGCCATAGCCATTAAGGGCTGCACCAACTCCAGCCTGCTTGCTATAGCGGGAGTGGTGAATGTCACCTCGATGCCTGGCAGGCCAACTTTTGCCTTCTGAGCAGAAAGGATGCTCCAAGAACTCCGAATAAGGGGCATGCTCTATCAAGAGCTGCACGACATGGCGATCCTGGGCGCTCGGCGGAAGAGAAAGCTCACCACAGGTTAGTACGCCCCCTGTAGTTACAAAAGTCCTTCCATGACATAATCAATTAACAACCCGGACAAAACCATGTTTTTTGGCAGCTAGTACTGGCACGTAGTATCGGGGAAGATGACGAGCATTTTGGGCGCCCCTTCTAGTTGTCACATCAATTAGTTAATCGGGAATCTGGATTTCTGAGCCCGCTGCACCAGACGTGACACCGAATTGCAGTGGACAGCCTTCCTTAATGCGTCAAACGGCGATTCGCAGATGCCCATGCACCAAGAACTGCGGTGGTTGCTGTCACCGAAAAACCACGGGCCCAACTGCGAATTCCACGTTGTGCAGCTTGAAGCGCGAGATAAAACGATGGTTTGGGTCCGCTCCTGGGAGATTTAGCTTAGCTATGGTTAGCTTTGTTACTCTTAGCTGCAGCAAGAACTTGGCATTGACTGGTGAAGTTCCTGAGCCCTGGACTCCTCTGCAGCAGCGTCTTTAGCACAGAGTGCTTCGGGACTTTCTCTGCCTCACGGGCATTGAGGCAGTGGCTCCTGCGAAACACGAACAATAACTCATGTCAAGAAACCATGCCTGGAAGAGCTGGAGCAGGTTCTCATTCAAGTTCTCGCCAGCAGGTGACGCCTGCAGAGTCAGGCAACATGACGCAACATCAATGCGGAGGATTTCCGTCTCGACCCGCCTCTGTGCTGCACTCATCTGAGAGGGGCGCCACTTCCTGTACAACTTGGCAAGCAAGCGAAGTAGATGAAGCAGCAAGCGGGAGTGGAATGGTAGGGAGTCAGTTGCTGCCGTCCTTGGAGGAGCTTTCATCCTGGCAAAGACCAAAACACAAAAACATCATGGTCCAAAGTCGACAGACAACCCTGTCTCTGCCGACTGACTAGCATCAACAAGCCTGCTTCAACACATCTCATACAAATGGCTGCACCTGCTAAATCGTAGTGGTTTCGGCAAGTGCACACGACACGGGCTGATATGACATGAGCTGCAGATGACGTCTTGAGTCTTGAACACAGCACAGCTTCGAGCATCAGAGGGGCACGCTGTGCGGCAAGGGCTGGCTGTGGGGAGGAGAAAAGGGTCTCTGAAGGTAGAACTTCAAGCCCTTTGCTAGACGAAACAAACTGTATCGGACACGGGCACAGTACGGACATACAGCCAAAGCAGGAGGAATTCGGGGGCTTGAGCTAATACAGTCAGCGCACACATGCGCAAGGGTCGGGAAAGCCGGGCCTATGATCTGCGGCATTCTGCGGCTTCAAGGCTGGCAGCCCAGCTCTTCAAGAAGAAACTGGCAGAACAACTCCCGCAAAACTCGGCCCAAGGGGTTTGAAGCCACTCAACACCATGAACTCACTTTAAACCGTTGGACAACTCATCGTGTAGCATTTAGCCCCAAGAAGCCCTGCATGCCAGTGTCATGTCATACGTTTCTCGCCTCCAAACACAAGTTTCGATGGCCTGCGGCCTGTGTCGAACCGGGAGCCTCGTGGCCTAGTCTCCGGTGACGGCTGCTCCCTGCCGGGATCCTCGAATCTCTACACTTCCATTACCTCCGTTTGTGGCTCCCCCGTGTATAGCCTGATGCCAGGGCAAGGGAAAGCAGACCTTAAAATAGCTTTCGAAAACCACGTCAACCCCGCACACGCGCATTTGCACGTGCTTTGGGTGACAAGGCGTCGAGCGGCCCCAGGGTTGATACATGTTACACGTCTCACATGCCTGGATTGGTTGATTGAAAAGCTGTCGAGGTCAGGACGGCAGGCACTTGGCTTTCACGCGGTCTTCAAACAAGTCTCTGCCCAGCAACACCCAGCCCACGGACAGCGCTAAAATTCTTGGCGGGCATGTGGGGCAAAGCGCCAACAAGAGGAAGACACCGCGGAAACGTGCGAAACATGGCGGCGCCACTTGCGGCTTGATCGGAAGCTGTGCTGCCTACCAGAACGCCAGAGCCATGAATGGGACTGGATACTGTCAAGCAGCACCTCTGCAGTCAGCGCAGAATGGCCTGCATCCACAAAATGCGAAGGTTGCCAAAATTACTCACAAAACTAGGGTCCCGTACTGGGATCCCTGTAAGCATGATGATAATAAGAATCGTTTTTTCAGGAGGGGTGCGCGTCTGTCGTAAAGCAAGATGCACCTGGAACTGGGCTCGCCCAAGGCTCAGAAGCAGCAGGCTCCGACCTCAGATCCCCATCTATCACTTCTCGTTCAAGCGCTCAAATTTCTGAGATGGCTGCGCGCGGCGTCTGGACTTGTCCTGCAGAGTCCAGCTTCTGGTGTCTGTGTCCTTTGTCTGTCCTTTGACAATTCTGGCCTCGGTGAGTTTTGCACCTCCGTTGTCATCCTCCAATCCGGGATCCTGCAGCGACGTACGGAGGTGTGACTTTGGACAGCTTGGAAGTCCACAGCAAAAACTGCCACCTTGGGTTTGACGCTGCGCTTTGCCCTGAGCACTTAATGAACACACAACTTGAATGCCAACAGCGCTCAGGCCCTCAGGCACTCAGGCGCTGGCTTCCTCTTGACAAAAGCACGCTTGCCTCCGAGCAGGGCATCTTAAAAGCTCTAGAAGATTCTAGAAGCCTTCAAATCCAGCACGACGGCAAGGTGTCCTGGCGGCTTGATGTCCACTTCCCGGTCAACCTTTCAGGATCCTAATCTTATGAGATCTTCCCAAGTCTCGCCGTAAATTGAGGCACGGGTGCCTCGGTTATGGCCTGCTCACGGCCCAAGGCCTCTCCAGATTCGTTGCTTCAGACAGAACATCACCAGTCAGTGCTTCCCCCAGGCCCCAGATCCTCAAAATCTCCTGGAGCGCTAGAGCTTGACTCCTGCGGAAAGGCACATGCAGAAGCAAGTGTTTCTGCACAAGTTCCCTGACTGCAGCGCAGACTCGTGCGCAGCATCAAAAGCCTGACTCACTTTAGCATTGAGGCCTAAACGACCCAAACACCCTCTTGTGCCAGCATCTCTGTTCCCTGTGAAGCTCGAGTATTGAGGATGGAGGGCAGCCGGTGCGTGTGGCCCTATCCCGGGCACTTGGTGGCAGTGGAAACCTTGTCTTCCCGTTGAGCAAGCGGTCAAGGCGGTGGCTTTTCGCAATCTTGCCACCTGTTTAACAACGTCTAATAGTCTGGATGCACAGGCCTCTACTCCGGCTTCTCATGCTCTATTTCGCCAGCCCATAAGTGAGGGATTATGATCATCAAAATGTGATCTTGGAGCCAACGTTCGCATCCACAGGCCGGGACGAAAGCTCAATAATGGACAGGAGTGGTGACACAGGACGTGAAGAGACGGTACAACCAGAAGAGCGCGCAGCTCAGCTCTCACTGCCCATGAAAAGAACTGCAACCCTCCTACCAAAACTCCAAAAAAAAAAACTCCAAGAAACCTCCAAGACCCCCAAGAACCCCTCAAAATCATCAAAAAGCCAGACAAAAGATTCCCCCCACCCACACACACCCACCCAGCATCCCAGGCTCACTTTGTGAGGTAATAAACGAAGTTCCCTTTCGCGGAGCTTTCGTGACATCTTTTCGTCTAGGCGATTAAGGTTCAGGTTCGAGCCGGCGATTGCAAAAAACGGAATGTCGTGATTTCACCGTCACTCCTCGAAGTAGCTGCGGGCCTCCGCCTTCTCCTGCACTCTCCGCAGTCTTTCTCTGGAAGCAACCCGTGAACCAATCCCAGGCCTCCAGCATAGCCTCTGCATGCTATGTCCTCAAATAAGATTTTGAACACCATTGGCACGCGAATCTCTTGTAAGTCTGGGGCTCACTGACCGGCAGATGCATTGCGAAAAGAAGATAAACAGTGTAGCTTGACTGTTCGCTACCATGATTGGCAATGGCCATGCATATGGTTTCATGCCATTCGAGTGACCATGTGTGAGTTTTAGATGCATTGGAAAAAAGAAATCCGCGTCATTGCCACTGAAATCTCTACCAATCTCATGTTCCTATCTTTGAGCAGAAAGGCACGCCATGAGTATGACACGGATAGTCTTCTGACAGAAGCTCCTGGCTCTAGTCAGAGTTAGTTACCTCACCTCCCTTTCTGCCGCTTCCCCTACTCACACACAGGCACAAACCTCCTCCTTCTAGAGTGTACGGCTTATAGATAAACTTCGAAGGCGCGAAAACAAGTTCCAGGAAAGCGAGGATGCCGCCGCGAAAGCGGGCACTGAAACGAGGTCATGCCTGGCCAGGTCCACACAAAGTCCAGCCAAAAAGCAGGGCTGAGGAGAGGCACTATCAAGTAGAAGTGTAGTCATTCACACAAGCCGCTGCTGGACTCGCATGCTGCAAAGCGACTTGACTAGACATGCTTGATGTTATAAGGAACCCCTCTCTGCCGCAACTGCGAACTCCAAATACCGTCATCCACCCTCAGCCATTACTCTGTAGACTTAGTGCGTAAAAAAAGTCATGCTCACCAGCGGTCGATTGTATTGGCAGCGGAGCAGCCAAAAATAATCAGCACGTGTCTAATCAAAGATCCGCAGGCATGCTTGTTGCGCAGGGGTGGGGAAGCCTGTCTGTACATAAGTTAACATTGACCAAACGATCTCGCAAACCTCAAGTTATGATACCTGATAAAGATCCTGGCTGGGTCGATCTCAGTGCGACGTGCTGTCAGGAAAAATCAGCAGCTGCTCTTTTTTCGGGTCTTGGCATCGACCCAATGGTTCAAAGCGATCATCTGCCGATCGCGAAGCATTATCGAGGAACGACTCCATTTGGAGTCCAGGAAGTCACTCGGCAAGCCTGGAATACCCTACCTAGTCTTGGTAAAGAGTGAAGATGACTCAACAAAGGCCTTGTGGCTCGCAAATCCAGCCAACAATTTCCTACACCTCATCACTCTCAATGAAGTCTGCGTCTGCTTGCGCAGGTCGACCTCAAGCAATGTCATGGCACACGTCATGAGGAACGTAGGCAAAGTCTGACCCACATCCTCCTGGGCCCCGTGCCGCCAGCCGGATGTCGTTTTGGCCTTCACTGCAGGTCCGGTACAGGCATGCGGGACGACAGTTTCGCATTCCAGGCTGAGCAACAAGCTGAGGCTGCAAGTCCTCACTTTCAGAGTCCTCCTCCTCACCTTGTGCTGGGAGAAGCAAAATGGCATTGAAAGAATATGACAAAGGAGCTGTGTATGTAGAAAGACTCGGGGCATTGCTGCTCGACTCACCTGCACCTGGCCGCTGCGGCGGTCTTTGCGCCGCATTGCGCAGATTGCCCGCTGAAGACACACCGCCTCAGCGGTCTACTTTCCAACTTGCTTTGCTCACGGATACTTGCGTCTGATGGTGTCGAGATTGCTGAGATTGTTTGACGAGTCCGTTCACGTTCAGCCATGACCCTGTAAGGTGGCCAAGCCCGCTTGTAAAACCGGTGAGCGGGAACAGAAATAAATTTGCCGAAAGAGACCAGAAGAAGTTGTAACAGACTTACCACCGCTCGCCTCAGACTTTTCCAAATATTTCTGGAGATCCTGCAGCAATGACGAAGATGGCGAGGTCCCAACAAAGCCAAAGAAAACTCAAAAATGCTGCGCTGTCCCAATAAAAGCCGAGAAGAAAAAACAAAAAGTTGTGGTCTTCTGACCCTCTAGGGACTCTAAAGCATCGGCTTTGTTCAAGGAAAGAATGCCCATGTGAACTTTCATGGCGCGGCAATGGCAAAAGGAAAAGCAAAGGAGAAAAATCGAAACTTCGCTGTCAGCATGCTTTGGTTTGTTGGACTTGCGGAAAGAGCGGCCATGTTGTGTCGCAGTGCCCTTCGGGCAGTGCCAGCGCACTTGATGACAATGCGCCACTTGAAGGTGAGGAACTTGGTGAACAAGGTTGGTATGAGGATGATTGGTCCTCAGATACTTGGTCTGAGGACTGGTGGTCTTGTGACTTGGTCGCAGCTGTGTTTGGTGATGGAACCTGGTGTGATGATTGGCGGTGGTCGACTTGGAATGATGGTTGGAGCGATGCTTGGACAGATACTTCTTGGAATGTTGCTCAGCCTCCTGGTGTTGAGAAGGCTAATTCCCCCGCTACACCGGTGGCTTCTGAGCCAAAAGCAACTTCAGGAGCCCCAGTGACTGCAGTAACCTTTGGAGCCTGTTCCCACGTCAAAGGCAATGGCAAAAGCCACTGCAAAGGAGCGCCAAGGTGCCATTGCAACATTTACACTTGGAAGCATGTTTGCTGGCACTTTGTCTTGCTTGGTTGCGCCACCTTGTCCGGATGTGTCACTTGAAGGCAAGCTTGATGGTTGTGTTGCGTTCAATGACTTGTCCGTTCCTGGTACTTGTGATGATTTGTCGTTGCAGCTTCCAACTTGGGAGTTGTCTCCTGTCATGTACCACTTGCCTCATCAAGATGAACTTGGTAATGAGTGATCCTTGTTTCATCCAATCAAAATGCCACAAGCAGCGCGCAGCAAGCGCGGTACCCTATCTTTTGCACTAAGGGCGCCCTTGCACTGTAGTAGCCGCGGGTCAGGCACACATACACAGCTGGAGTGCATGCCTTCCAATCTACACCTAAGGTGACAGATTCTCACCCGTCCTTACTACGGGCAAGGGCTTTCCTCGCATGACGGCCAGCGCGAATGGACATCTTCTTGAGAAGGGCCTCCTCGCTCGGTTCCAGCTGCCAACGGCCGGAGTGCAAGGCCTGGAGGAGAGGTGCTCGTTCGCACCCGATCTTGGTCAAAACATCCGCAAGCATCTGCGAGGTGTCGCACCAGTGTGCGAAGGCGCTCTCTGCTTCGTCCTCGAAATTGTTCTCTCCAATCATCTCCCTGATCTGTGCTACGAGGATGCGCACACGCTTGTCCTGTGGAGCGCCGGTGTCCCGGTTCAGGGTGGCCTCCAGGCTCTTCGCATCTGTGACGCAGACAAGCTTGCCCTTTCGGTAGTGCGCATCGAGATCACGAAGAAGAACTCCAGGATGAAGCAGCTCAAGGATTAAAGACCTGAGGTACTCGGCCGACTCGACGCCAGTGAGGAAACCATTGCTCTCTGCCGCAAGGGTAGAGCGGCCAACACGCTTTATGCTTCCGGAGTAGGTCTCGACGATGTAGATCGGGACCTCGCCGCCATCCAGGATCTCCTTCTTGGTGAGGCCGATGACGTAGCCGCACTGGGATTTCTGCCTCTCGACATTCGCGAAGCTGCTGTCGGCGAAACAGAACACCGTCGCGTCCTCCAGGGCCAGGTCAGATGGCGTGAATCTCCATTTTGCGCCGGAGGTATCCTTCAGCATCTTGACCGACCGCCTTGTTGAGGTTGACGACGTCCTTTATCTTTGGACTTCCCATAGACTGTGCAGCCATGCTGACGTTCACCATGAGGTCGGGCCTGGACTGCCGAGTGATCCAACCCATTTGTCCGATGAGGCCACGGAACTGGGTTTTCTCGTTGTCGTTCAGCTCGGCATTGACTTGCTTGCGACGGTCCTTGCTGATCTCCATGTAACCATGTAGCTGACGCCCTCAATGGCGTCGTACTGGTCGAGCTCGATCGCACCCTGTCTGGACCAAACTCACCTTGCTTGACCTTGAGACGCAGTTCCTTCTCGAGGGCCTTGATGGTGTCGTCGTACTTCTTTCCTTCCCCGGCGCTGAACAGGTCGTCGACATGGGACAGCATGACGCCGATGAGGTAGCTGCCTTCCGCGAGGTAGAAGAAGGCTGCCTCGATCTTCGACATGACCCATCCATATTTTCGGACTGTGCGCCAATATTATTTACGCCACCAGCTTCTCCCAGCATCCTTTGTTCCATAGATCGAGCCCTTGGCACGGAACAAGTCAAAGGGAGAAATTCCTGGAGGTGGTGGCAGAGGTGGCCGAAGGATAAGCAAGCGACTTATGCCTTGGCTTTGTAGGTAGGCAGTTGAGCGATGCAGCAGACCAAGTTGAACAGAAGCAGGGATGCCGTAGGAGAGTCCGAGCGTGTGTTGCGTGACTCCTCCTGACAGCCCTGGACCACAAGACGTGACTTCGCCTCGAAGGGATAATCACGTTCGATTTGGGATTCGGTCTTCCCAGCGCGCTTGCGAAGGTAGTTGGCGAGGAGGCGCGGCTTGGCGTTCTTGTCCGTGTGGACCCACCTTGTCCCAATGATGATCTCCTCGTCCAACTTCTCCACGGCACTGAACTTCTGCCAGGAGTCCCATTCTTTTGCCACGCTGGCATCAAACTTCTTGCGGTCCTCGGCGCCCAGGCCCTTCAACTTGATCTCGCTTTTAACCGCTTTGCCTGTCAGAAAGGCGTCTGCAGGAGTCTGGCACATCATCTCCTCCTCGTCGTTCTCCGACACATAGTCGCTCGAGTCAGCGTAGCCCTCGTCGCCGGCCATCCGCCGGAGATTATGCTCGATCAGGCGTTGAGGAAGATCTGGGCAGCTCCAGAGATTAGCAATCTCGTTGAGGAAGTGCGTCTGCTCGGCGAGGTAGGGCGTCTAAGTGTCGGTCCGCCTGCTCCGCCCGACTGGGTGGTATCCATCCAGTCTGTCTGGGTCTCTCATAGGATTTGCGGTGGCAGCTGGAGGTGGAGGATGTAGCACATGCGGCGCTGGTGGTGGAGGTAGTCCATGCGCCGCTGGTTGTGGAGGTAGCGCAGGTACTTGAGGTACAGGAGGTTCGAGGGCAGCCATAGGTATAGCAGTCGTAGTTGAGGAGGTTGCCAAAGCTCGTCCGAGTGGCGTAGAGGAACTGGAAGCTGCGGCGTTAGGCTGCGGGTCTGGCTCAATCTCGGATGTCCTCCTCGACATGGTGACATCGGCCGGCTGCCCTGTCGCCAGCGCCCGTCCTTTCGTCTTGACCTGCTCCTTCCAAAAGTTGCGGCTGTAGGTCATCAAGTGGTGGTTCGGCAGGGAGAGGCGGAAGAGCCTCTGGTATGACCGGCAGATCGGTCCCAGGAATGTATGACGCCTGCCCTGAGGCCATGGCCGAAGGCGCGGGTCCACTGCATGCTCTTGCCGTTGAGGTTCTTGTGGTGGATGTGGTTGAGGTCCGGGCTCTGCTTGCGGCGCCATGAGGCTAGGAGCTCCCTTGCATAAGGAGGTTCCAAGGCCTGTTAGGGAACGGAGTGCGCCGCCAGGAGCTCATCCTCAGAGGCGAACCGGAGCTGCTCGCCAGTCACCAGCACAACACTTGGTCCATAACGCAGCCAGTACGAGCGGGGCTGTCCAGCATCAGTGGGCGGGCATCTTCAAGCCGCCGGTGGTTCCTCAGCCCACTCCCATGACCCTTGCGGGGCCGTGCCACTTGAAGTTCCTTGACTGGCCGGCTGTGACTGCATCCTGTAAAAGTACACGTACGATCCCACCGGAAAAGGGCGGGTAGGAGCGCACGCCTCACTCGCCCATCGGTATCGAGGCGAACTTGCGCAACTCGAGCAGCCTCACGGATCCCCAAGCTTCGGGCCACGGCGCTCCTTGGGTCGCCGCCTCGAGCACTTCCAACTGATCTCGTTCAGGACTGCTGAGCAAGGATCCAGGGAGCCTTATGGCGAAGGCTGAAAGATACTCCTTTCCCTGGTCCACCTGCAGGCTCTGAGGAAGCCCGGCCCAGCTGCTCCAGCTCGCGATAAAGCGCTGTTGTTCCAAGACACAGACCACCTGGAAGCCGGTCGCATCGTCGACAATGTTCAAGAAGGAGTACAAGGTCAACTTGACGTCCTTGGCATAGAAGGTATCCAGGAGGAGGTGGCGGTTGAAGACGTATTTACTGGGTAGCCTTGTCGGCTTTGGCCTACGCCTCCGTATTGATTCGCCGCAGCTGTCAACTGGGCAGCATAGATGACCTCCGGCTTGGCATTCATCCTCCGAAGGATGCGCATCATGGTCGTGGTTGTCGGGTGGCCGAACTGCACGTGAAGGTCTCGTAGAACCGTCCTGATGTCAGCCGACACCTGCCACTTTTGTCTCCGGTCTGCCTCGGTGATGCTCAACACAGGTTCGAGGCGAGCGGCCTGAGCTGCCCTAGCAGAGCTGTTGTCACCAGGTGCGACTTCAACGTCTCTCTGGTCGAGGCCGATGAACTCCGCGCCAGGTACAGGCAGGGCATTGTCGAACTGGAGGTCTGGCCGCATGTAGACTGGAAACGCGCCACGCTCCTCTCTCAGCACACTCATCCTTCCCCCTGCTCGAGCGGAAAGACCTCCTTGGCGTTCTCCATGGAGGTAGCCTCGACGACAGACTGCTGGAGCATCACGCCCAAGACCTTGCGGTTGAGCTCGTCGGGCCAAGTCGCCGCCTGTAAAGTCCTGCGGCCGTACTTGTTGCTGCCCTCCAAGCGCTGATGCCAGTGGTCGCGCGGGCAAAGGCACCCCGAGACAGACTCAGCCACAAACATGGAGGTGATGAAGGAAGTCGGCTTGCAACGCTGTGCGCCGGTCTCCTTATCGCAGTACCCGAGCTGACGGCCATCCGCAATCACCTTGATGAGGACGCCGTCGCTCAGGAGGCGCTGAATGTCCTCCGTCTCGGGCTGCAGCAACCACTCAGAGTCGCGGGGCTGCTCGATGAAGACGTGTCTCTTGGCCCGGCGGTTGCGAACAAGACGGTTCACGTTGACCAGGATCTTTCTGCTCTCTGCCCTGGCCTCCAGGACTGTCATCTCTGCAGCGCCGCTGCGGGCCAAGTTGAACCTGGACCAGGCACCCCAAGGTGAGCAGGGATGGGTGATCACAAGCAGGCACGGGTCCTCCTGCTGCAGGTCGTTGTTCACGCGCTGGAGCCCCTTCTTGGTGGAGCCGCCCCAGTCGGCGATGTTGATGTCGAGCGGGGCGCCAATCAGCATGCCAGCATAGACGCAGAGGAGCGAGAGGCCCATCTCGGCGAACACTTGCTTCATCCAGGCGCGGCCGCACGACTTCCCGGACAGCAACCGCATGGTTCTCCAGTTGTCACCGTCGAGGGAGGCCGACATGGCGTCCAGCTTCGCCCTTTTTGCTGGTCGTCCGCTTCTTCAGGCGGGGCTCGGCAAGAAGGATCTCCTCCGTGTAGTTGACATCCTCCGTGACGTCTCCATCCATCACGCCGTCGTCAAGGTCGCCGACCTCCTGGCGCATCAGCTCGATGAAGTCCTGGTGGTCGTGCCAGTCATCGGGGCACCATCCTTCTGGGACCTCGTAGTCCTGGCTGTAGACCCGCATGATCTCGTCATACTCCTCGGCTGACAGCGGTCTCGGTCCATCTTCTTGAGGCCGTTGGTCGCTGGACGAGGGGCCGGCCGAGGTTCCAACATAGAGCTGCGCGGCGGCGTCGTTGAAGTCGAGGATGTTGACCGCAAGGTGGCCCGAGGTTCTCAAAGGAAACGGTGCCTTGGCCAACGTCCAGCACGGTATCTTGGGATTCCATCCATGGGCGTGAAAGGAGAAGAGGAAGGGCATCTGGCGCCTCGCTTGTGTACTTCGATGCCCTGGACGGCGATCGGGTAGACCTTCATGACGTTGCTGGCTACGCGGCCGCCAACGCCCTTGAAGTTCTGCTTCATCGACCTGGACTCGAAGCTAAGCCCCAGTTTCTTCAGCTCAGCCTCGAAGCGAGCCGACCAGGCGGTGCCAATTGTCTTCGCGCAGCCTGAGTCCAAGATGGCAAGCTCTTCAATGTCGCCAGCTCTTCGGTGAGGTTTCCGGGTTGACCACCTCCCACTCCTCACGGTGGCTGCGGGGAAGCGGCAAGTCGTCGCTGGCGCTCACACACACGCCATATACCCAGACTCTCTGCTCTTGGCGCTTCGGCCAAAGAATCCGAGCCAGGTGGTGCGCTCGTGTCCGGGACGACGGTCCAAGCGCCTGCTCCAGGCTGGGGCATCCTCTCGGGCAAAGGCGGGTACGCAGAAGTCGCGGCTGGAGGTGCCTTGCTGTGGTGGATACTGTTGCCGGGTCTTCTCTGCAGCTTCCTCCTCCAGCGCTTGTCCACGGACAGAAGTGACACGTTGAAACAAAGCTCTGGACCTTGCGCGCGATCCCCACAAGGTACACATCGCGACCTGCCGCCGTTCCTTTCCTCCATTCGAAGAGGCGTGCTCGCAAAGGTCGGTGTTCTTGAAGGTCATGAAGGCTTCTGCTGCGGTGCCTCCAGTCGCGGTCTCGCCCTCGGGGAACTCGAACGCGTTGCCGAAAATGACCTTTGTGTCCTTGGGCACAGCCTGGGCACCTTTCATGTTCGTTAAAGCGACGCTGTTGCTCGCCTGGACGCCGTCTGGGGACTCGAGGTGGTCCACAAAGTACTGCTCCTCGTAGTCCTGGACGTCGTCGGCACCCTGCGCCACAAAGAATGCTGGGCTTGACTTAAGTTCAGCACCTTCTTCTTGGCCAGGGGCTTCTTCTTGGCCGTCGCGTTGCCCTTTCCGGTCTTGCTTTTGCTGCATTCAGGATCGCCACTCTAGCGCCCTTTCTGTCCGCAGGTCGTGCAAGGGGTGACATGCTTGAGGAAGGACACAGCCTTCTTTCTTGCGTCTCGGGCCTTGTCGAAGGAGATCTCACCCTGAACCTTGAAGGGGAAGTTGTTGCCCGCGCCCTGGCCGGCGGCGCCTTTCCTTCCAGACCCTTTCTTCTTCTGGGTCACAGTAGCCAGCGCCTCCGCGAGCTCGGCGTCTCTTCGTAGGCGCAGTCCTGAAGGAGGACGTCGATGGCAGCGGCGTCATCGAGGTCGGAGAACTCCGCACAGGCGTCCGCGTCGCCGTCGCCAAAGTCCTCGTAGTAGGCCTCGTCGTTGTCCTCGCCCTCGTCGTCCTCTCTGAGATAGGCATGGGTCAAAGACCGGCGCTCGGTCTTCTCTTTTGCGGCTGACCTTTTTGGCCTAAGCCTCGTCTGCGCAAACTGTGCCTGGCCACGAGATGCTCCGATGAAGTCTCTCCTGAGGACCGGCTTGTTGGAGGCATTTGGGTACTGGATCCTGAGCGCGTGGCCAATCTGCTTCAGGTTGTACTCGTTGGTCAGGAGCATGATCGCCTGCGTGCGCTCGTCCGCAAGAACCTCCTCCAGCCTCTTGAACTCCTGGTCCCTGCGCACAATGTACTGCTGCATTGTCTCGCCAGGCTGCCTCCAGATGGTCGGGCTGTAGAAGGCAGTCATGAAAAGTTCTCCAACCTTCACCGGTGCCTCCGCTGCAATGTTCTCCTTCAGCGTCTCCAGCAAGATCTTCACGCCGGCGGGTGCAGGCTTGCCCTCGGCGTCCTTCGTCTTCAGCTTCTCGTGGGTGATCTTGCGCACGGCCTCGTAAGCAGCTCCTGTGAGGCCAGCTCGAAGGTGAACAGCGGCGGCCGCCTGAAGTTGGTCACTGCCATCCCGACCATGATACAAGTCCCAGGCTTGCTCCTGGTACTCTTCGAAAGCGTCGGGCTCTCCGCTATACTGCGGCACTCCGTACCCGTCCGTCTCCAGCCGGGAGTGGGCCGCCACAGACATCTCCAAAAGATTTTGCGAAGGTCTTCTAGAGCTCCAAAAGGGTGAAGCAGCGGCACAAGGGCGGGCGGCCTAGGCCACTCCGCAGCGGCTGAAGGCAGGAGGCAGGGCCTCAGAGACGGCACGGAACGTGCTGCAGCAGATACCGGGATCACAGCCCGGCTCCGCTTACCATCAAAATGCCACAAGCAGCGTGCAGCAAGCGCGGCACCCTATCTTTTCCACTAAGGGCGCCCTTGTACCGTAGTAGCCGCGGGTCAGGCACACATACACAGCTGGAGCGCATGCCTTCCAATCTACACCTAAGATGACAGATTCTCATCCAATGACTTTGCAAGATTGGAAACTTGGACATCTTGACACAAGTTTCTTTGGTCCCTACATGGCAAAGCATGAACATGTGGTTGCTTCAGTTGAGCATGGAAATCATGAGACTTGGATTTTGTTTGATTTTGGCGCTGCAGCAAATTGTTGCCCTCCTGACTTTGCGCCAGAATTTCTTTTGCTGCAACTTGATGAGAGAGCGCCACCTTTGAAAAGCAGTTCAGGAGAGACATTGAACAACTGTGGTAGGAAACTTGTTGCTTTTGAGATTGAAGGGAAGCGTTTGTGGTTGAACTTCTATGTNNAGCATTTCAGGACAGACTTTGAACATTTCTGGCGGGAAACTTGTTGCGTTTGAGATTGAAAAGAAGCGTTTGTGGCTGAATTTTTTGTGGTTGTCATGTTCCTTACAGTGTTATTTCGGCTGCGAGACTTCTTCAAAAAGGATGCAAGGCCACATTGAGTTCTGAAGGTTCCAGACTTGAAGGCCCTTCAGGTGGGAGCAGTCCTGTGGTTAGGCATGGTTCACTTTTGTTGTTGCACCCTAAACTTGTCAGCTTTGATTCTGGGGAGTACGCCGACTTCAACACAAGCTTTCATGCACAGTTTGCTGCGAGGCCTCCACCGGGACTTGTTGCGCCAACTTTCAAGACGGTTCAGTATCATGTTGACCGCTGGGTACTGAACAGTGCAAATCATACTTTGACCAGGTTACACAAGCGCGCTAGACTACTTTGGTTTCTCCTGAAGGTACTCAGGACAGGTTGGCTGCGACCCCGGCCCAGTAACAGTGGGCACAAACAGGGGCATCAGAAAAAGCACCAGTAAAACTGCAGCGCTTGAGAATCAATGTGATCATACTTTCATGTTTGGGACTCCCGCTGTCGCCAAAGTATGAACAAACTTCGGCCCAGCAAGTTAACCATCAACACTGACCTACACCCTAGAATAAAAGGCCCAAGGTGCCACAAGAGGCGTCAAGAAACCCCAAGACCCAAAGGCCCAAGAGGCACCAGAAAGGCCCCAAGAGGCCCAGAGGCCCCAAGAGGCCCAAAGAAGCCCCAGGAGGCGCCAGGAATTTCAGGAGCCACAAGAGACCCCGCGAGGCCTCTCAAAAGGCCTGATGCTTTTCGGCTTCCTTTGCATCAGAAAATTTGTCAGGCGCAGCACCGTTGAGCTTCAACTCCGCAGTACTTGTTTTGGTGCTCGTGTGTCCTAGTTGGTGTTTTGTTTGTGTCTTTCTGGTGTTCTTTTCGTCTGACGTGTTTCCTAATTTTTTTTGCGCGTGTCTGGTTATTGTTTTTTGTTTTTGCTGGTGCTCTGGCTGGTGCTCATGTTTCATACTCTGGGTGTTTTGGTGTTTTCTGATTTGTTTTGTCTGACGTGTTTCCTAACATGTGTTTTTGGTGTTTTTTTCTGATGCTTTTTCTGGCGCTCTGGCTGGTGCTTGTGTTTCATAATTGGTTGTGTGTTAATGCGTTTTCATGTTTTTCTTTTTTGTGTTTTCTTTCTGGTTGTTTTTTGACTGTCGTGTTTCCTAGTTTGTGTGTGTTTACGCTTCCCTTTTTTCTGGTGCTCTGGCTGGCGCTCGTGCTTCATAGTTTGTATGTTTTCGTGTTTTTGGTGTTGTTTTTTCTCTGACGTGTTTCCTAGCGTTTGTGTTTTTTGGTGCTTTTCTGTCGCTTTTTCTGGCGCTCTGGCTGGTGCTCGTGTTTCATAGTTGGTGTTGTTTTGCGTTTGTCTGGTTGATTTTTTGTTGGCGTGTTTCCTCGTTTGTGTTTTTTGTGTGCTTTTGTGGCGCCATTTGCCATTTGTTGCATCGCTTTGCGTCATTCAGCATGGTTGAAATTGGATGCGTTCACGCGCAATGGGTTTCCCAGAGGAGCTTCAGAACCAGGGGTCCAAGTCGCGGGTCGAACCCTCCATTGTACTTTTTCCAGGCGATCTGCTAAAGTTTCTGCACGGTGCGCAGAGGACATAAGCACGCCATCAGCACGACGAAGACGACCTTGTGTTTTGCGCGACGTTTGTTCCTGAGCACATTGATAGATTTCCAGTCACCTGAAGATGCCAAATTTTCAAGCGACGCCGCTCGATCTTGCTTGGCAGATTTTTTCACCTCTTCCTGCAACTGCTTCTCTGAATTCCAGCGCCCCTTTGCACGGGGTTCGCGACGACTGCGTAGTAGATCCAAGGCGCGAGAACCGATCCACGGTTTGTTTGCTCTTTGATGGAGTACAGGAACGTGTTGTTCAATAGCTGTTACAACAGAAGAGCATCATGATCCCAGAATGAATTGAGATCCGAAATGTCACCTTCGAGCATATGTGAAGATATCGTTTGGCCGAGCGCGTGGCAAAGCAGCGGGTTTTGGGAAACTTAAACGGCCCAAACTTTGGCAGCAGCACCTCGCTGCTACACGTGAGTTGCAAAAGTTTAGGCGCATGATAAGTGACCCTAACTTGTACTACAACGCTACGCGTAAGGTGTACATTCTTTGCTACGTAAATGACTTGATGATTTTTGGCGGCAAGAAGGCTGTTGCGGACGTGGTTGCGCCACTTCAGAAGGAACTTCTCCTTCGTGTGACTGGAGAGCNNAGAGCTTTCCGAGGGCCAAGAAGCCTCCTCGGACGCCGAATGCGGCGAGCCTCCAATTCCGTTGAGATCTTCATGGAAACTTCGTATCTTGATCGCATCCTTTACGCGCACAGTGATTGGGCCGGTGACCCCGACACAAGACGCGCCACGGCGGGAGTTGCTACTTACTTGTTGGG
>CAJNIZ010005980.1:57436-77807 GCA_905231905.1 Symbiodinium pilosum | reverse complement strand
GTATGTTGGCTCAAGACTTGATCTGAATACGGCATAAAGGAGTTGTCTGGATGCAGCTGAGGAACACTTAGGTGTGCCCTTGTGTGTTGTGACTTGGAAGATCTCAGTTACTTTTTCAGTACGTGTGTAGATTTTTCTAGAAAGCATACCTTTAGGTGCCCGTGGAATCCCTTTAAAAGCACGTGGACCCACATTTCCAAATTTTTGTACAAGGTGGAACCAGGCGTCTATGATTGCGACACTTGCAGAACCAAAGCCAATGCGAGAAGGGCAGGTAGAAACAAAGGAGCCTATTAGTATTTGCCTGGAATATTTGCCTCAGGGAACAAAACACGGATGAGGAGTGCCTGCATCATCAGCCAGCCGCTCGCATCCATCATGCATGTGTACGAGAAGGATAGAAAACGCAAAGAAAACTAGCAATGGCTATCACCGCCAAGTAGGCTTACAATTGCATATGGACTGATTGCCAGGAAGGAAATCCTACTGCACTTGTCGTCATTCGCATGTGACATTCCAGAACAGTTGCAGAAAAGAAGCGAAAAGGACCAACTTGCAACCAGGCCCGAACCCTGCGCAGCTCTAAATGCAAGAGCCAGTGACCCCTCCTGGAGGCATGTGCCAAGATCACGCAAGTACAGTTCAGTTTGCATGAATTGCAGTTCCTGAAATGCGAGTAAGTTGTACTATGTCACGAGGGGAACCCATGTCCGCAACAGCCTAATTTAGGCAGATGCTGAATGCATGGGCTGAAAACCTCTCTACTGAGGAAGGAGCCACTGTTTGACGGCTGGCCTTGCAGCCTCGGACAAGGTGCTTCCAGAGGATGAACGACCCAGAAACTCAGCAAGCCATATGTCATTCTCCGCTCTCGGCAAGCAGCATTGGAGACGCTCTTTGGGGCGGGGGCTTAGTCCTTCAGCGCACGCAGCAGGATCCCAACATGACACTCTTGTGGGGCTGCCGTCTACCTCGTTGGCGGGGCGTAGTTCGGTGGCGGCCTCAATCATAGCCACCACTGAAGTAAGCTGAGCTTGTCCCAGGCACCAGTTGTAAGACTCTGGCAGAGGTGGCTGAGACTTGTTTCGAGGAAACAAGCACTGAAATATACTGCGGGACCGCCTTGGGCTTCTTGACATCACGAACCGACGAAGAAAGGCAAGATCTGAACGCAAGCCCTTAGTACGCAACCTTGCTTCGTCCAGCTCCAAGAAAAGATCTTCTTGGCGCAAAGCTTCCTGCTGCACCTGAAGCTTTGTCGCGAAACACAAGATTGCATACACCATTGCTGTCACTGTCGCCTCATCATGCAGAAGGTCTCTCTCCTGTTTGAGTTCCAGGGCCAAGTGGTCCTTCGAGCGTGATGGGGCACATCATGCGGAAGCTCCACGGAATGTATGCCCCCGCTGCCTGCCGGCATTGCAGGATGTCCTGCAGACCGAGCCATGCTTGAATCATCTTGAATGAACAGGGGGGCATCATGCTGGAAATGTCATCCCCGAAGGCCTCCTTGACACCGTGAACTTGGGCTTGGATCTCTCTGGCCTGCCTGCACCACAGCAACATCAATTGACCGCACTTTCGCAAGTGTTCGAGAACACTGAGCTATCATTGAAAGCGAAATTGTCCTTTTGGCACAGCTCCCACTCATGTCCACGCATGCAGGATTGCCAAGCAAGAAAGTTTTTGTGAAGAGCTGCTTGGACGTGCTGTTGCAGCGCAGATAGAGATGGCACCAATTGAGTAGAGTCCGGAGGCTGGGAAGGTTTTTCACCGGTATCCCCTTTCAAAGTCCGAGTTTGTCAGACTCTCCGATTCTCCGCCATGGGTTTCGGCTGCTGGGTTGCATGCTGGCTGGTTCTCAGGCCGGGCAATTTCAAGATCTTCTGTGCAATGCTACTAACCAAATCAAGGCACCGGTAATTTCTCTTCATTTGCAGCTGAAGGCTACTGTTGCAGAATTGTTCAACATGGCCTGGCCTTTGCTACGATCATTCGCAAGAGATTCACTGGCGGTGTGGCGGAGCCTGGTGACCCTCTCGACCTCTGCATTCCTGGCGCTGGCAGCCTGCTCGGCCTGTGAGACAACTTGACTGAAAAGGCTCCTCTTGGAAAAGCACTGCCAGACCTCCTCCGCCTCGTCATGCAGAAGTGACCACTCACACCTTCAGCAATTTCAGATCTGAGCATATGCATCCACATGTATAAAAGTACTTCAGCATGGGTTTTAAAGAGGAATTGGGAATCTTTGTCAGAGTGGCGATCTTCCTCTCCAAATCTTGGGTGGTGCACGATAAATGTGCTTCCGCGACAAATCTGCTACCATGCAAACCCTGTATGGTTGCTGAAGGCAAGCTGCAAATGCATTCATCGAATAATGTTTACGAGCTATGCAGGAGCACCAGTCCGCAGGGAATCCAGAATCTGCTTCAGTCAAACATCGGTGTGGATCTTGAACGGGAAGCTCTAGCTGAAAGCCGTGAAACACCTTCTCCTCGGAGTGCTCACCCGGCTACACTCGTTCCTTTCAAAACTGCTCCCCTGAAGAACAACAGCGGCCGTCTACTCTTGTCGAATTCGGGTCGTGAGCTACCCTTCCTTAAGCATGACCCAAACTCATGCCAGGCTGTCTCCGCTGCGCCGAGAGCCACTTTGCAGCGCTCCTTGCTGTCTGCGGCGAGCTGCATTTCCTCCATTCGCAGTGGGAGCGACTACACCCTAAGGAAGCCTCTCAGAGAAGGATCCTCCTCCAGCTCCTCCATTCTGTCTCGGAGGGCTGCGGCTTCACGCTCGCATATGACTGCCTGGCAGGCCGCAGGAGTTCACCCTGCTCGCTGACAGCAAGACAGAGCACACTGCGACCAGCCTCAGCATTCAAGTGCTGCTGCAGCCTGGTTTGCGAATCACGGGCACCTTGTTCCACTAGCGCAAAATTCTCCATGCTTTCTGCTGAATCTTTGCCAACATGCAGTGATCATCATTTGCGGGGCGCTTACGTGTTGTACAAATGTGTTTCATACAGGGGTCCGAATCCGGCTGCAACTTACCTCCTGCCATGTTCTTGGCAGTGTCACGGATACAACATGCCAAAGCAATTCAGATGCGGCCCTGGCTTTGGAGCTCTGTACCAGGAGAGTGCATCATCTCCTCGGGAGGCTGACGTCTTACAACGGGTCTGATGCCATTCCCTGTTCTTAGTCTTACACACCATCACAGCCTGGGAAAGGCTCATGCACATGAGCCAAGGAGCCTTGTTTTTCTCCCATGCAACGAGCTCCCTCTCGCCAGCAACCTGTCCCAACTATCTAGCTGCTTACATCAGGCAATCTCTGGCCTTCGCACCTCCAGCTCAGCGCGCCCTTCGCGCTCCGCCACAATGTGCTCCCGCAGCTCGGTCTGCAAACCCGGCGAGAATGCTGAAAGTATGGTAAGCCCAAGCAGCAGGCCTGAACTTGCAACGCTGCTTGCAGCTGGGCCTTCAATGCAGTAGCAGCTAACACGACAGAACCAACCCCACGTAAGGCTTGTGACAGCTTGCCTGCAATGAGTCACGCACAGCGACCATTGAAGCCAACTGCTGCTCGTAAGCCTGCAATAGACGGCTGTCTTTTTCTCCATCAGCAAGAGCATGAGCAAAATCAGAAAGATGTTGAAGCTTCTGCTTGCTTGCTCTGTGTCTGCTGGCCAATTTGCTTTGAACTTGCGCCTCGACCCTGGAAGCTGCTTCAGCCTCTTCATGTACCATGGCAGCCTGAAGCGAAATGCAACGCTAGCGCTGGAATACAAATCACCAGTCAACGCAACTTGACAATGCCAAAGGATTCAAACAAGGCAGCTCAGAGTAAAGTTCCTTTCCCTAGTCACGTTTACCACGTGTCTTGTCCACTGCCACGCCAAGGACGCAAGTGGCTCCATCATGTGGGCATCGCTGGCCTGCAGTCGGCGCCTCTGCGACTCCTGCAACCATGAAAGGTTATTGACAATGTCAGCTGCAAACTTGTTCGCTAGAAAGTTACAGACTCTAAAAGTCACTCCTCGGAGAGCTCAGCTCCCAGGGCAGCACCTGCGTGTCCGAGTCAGGATTGCACATCTCATCTCGCAATGCCCGGGGTCCCCGACGCTCTGCTGCAGCGTCTTGGAGTTCCCCAGCAATGGCACTGCGAGCATCCGCTAAGCGTTGCGTCAGCAGCCCCACCGTTTGGCCCTTGCCACACCACTGCTGCTAATACGGCAGATGCTGCCAAACATTCTGTCGCTTGCCTGCTCGTGACAGCGGTCGCGAAGCTCGCGCATCTCGCTGGAGAGCTCCGTCTTAGTTGAGGGAAGCTAATCATGTGAAATGCCGCAGTCCACCACGAGACTTCAGCTCCCAGTAGCGAAGCTACCGTATGTTTTCGCCACAGCTACTGTTCCTATCCCTTGGCGTCTGGGGTCTTTAGTTCTAATCTCAACCCTCAGATCTATCCGTAGCATTCATGGGCCGAACTGTCTAAGCCCAAGTGATGCGCCTGGAGCTCTTCCGCTGCCTGTCTTTCAAGATGAAGCTCGTTCATCAGATCCTCTCACATCGATGCGAGACTCTTGATTTCAATATATTTCCATAAGGGGCGTGACCCTCTTCACTTCATCATGGCACGGGGACCTCCTGCTCGCATCGCAAGCGCATTCTCCGATTGGCTCCCACCTTAGGCAACAGATTTGATGGGCCAAGACGCTGTCAAATAGCGCGGCGTGAGCAGGCAAAAATTGCAGCAGATGCGCAGCAACCGGCTTGCTGCAGACAACTTCATAATCTTGCGACAAGGCCAAAGGCGCCTGCCTACCCTTCGTATCCGTCACGAAACGATGTTGAGGCTGGAAAGACAACAAAGCCGTGGGTGCGCGAAACCGCCAGACGAAGCCTACACAAAATTAACAATACTTGCTTTCATGAAAGAAAACTGCTGGCAATTTTGGTGGCGGCATATTCCGGGCAAGTAAAAAAAGAGAACATCCATGGAATGGCCAGTGACTACGCACACATGAAACAGGTTCTCCTCCTCCTACTACTACTGCTACTACTACTACTACTATTACTACTACTACTACTACTGCTGCTGCTGCTGCTGCTGCTATTGCTGCTGCTACTTCAATAGGAGTAATCCCCACTACGAAGAATGCGGCCTAATGGGGCTCATTTCTGGGACCCCTCCACTCTCGCAGAATAAGCCGGGAGAGTCCAGAAATGCGCAGGGAAGAGCATGAAACTCGCCAAAAGTCTATTATACCGGTATGTCCTACTGGCATGTGCACAGCTCCTCGCTGAAGGAATAAAGATCCCAAGCCACTGTTTATTTTTATAAGGGGGTTACCAGTTACCGCTCCCAGCACACTGCCTCGCAAAAACAACCCGCCCCCAAACGCCCCCAAAGTTTTCCCCCACTAAACCACCACGCCATCATCACCCCATCAAAGCCTTGAAGCCTAAACCCTAAACCGTCAACCCAAACCTTCAACCGTAAACCCTAAGTCATCCTAAATCCCAAACCCGGGGTAGGGGTTGTGAGATGGGGTGGCGTCATGGTGAAGAGGAGAAGCTTTGAGCCATTTTTGGCCTCCTCCAGCGCTCTCAAGTTTACCAGGAAGTATCCAAGACTTTCCAGGATAGGAACAGCATAGACTCACATAAAATCTCAAAACAATAGAGCCAAACAGAAATAAGGAGGCAATCCAAAGGCTTACCGAGAACATGAACCACACAAACAACAGATTACATGGATTTTGAGGCAGCACGGAAGAAGTGGATAAACTACACATGCAACTGCTTTCCTGCATTCCATGCATGTCTTCCAACTAAGCGCTGAGTTCAAGTGTGTTTATTTCAGCTCTGAGTGTTCTGTCATGCTGGGACTCTTGGTTGTTGTCCATACTGCACTGCTTGACTTTGCATTTGAGGTGACGCATTCATTTAAGTCTCCCTCATTTGTGATAGAACATACTTGGATCTCAAACCTACATGACTGCGTGCCGGACCTTCACAGCAGCGGCCAGTGCCCCGTTGCTCATCCACTGCGCGGTCTTCAAACCGCGAGCCTAACAGAGCAAGTCTTCCAACAAGTTAGGCACGGCAAACGAACATGGCTGACTGACTGCAGCGATTCGAAGAATCCACCAGCAAATATCCACTGAGGACCAATCCATGACATCAAAGCGGTGCTGTCGCACCTTATTGTCATTTCTTACCCAGTCACCTTGCGGGCTTGCGTTCTTTTCATTAGAAAGCTGGGCTCCAGGCTCGCTTGCTGGCGTTCGGCTCAGCCTTGCTGGGTGCCGTGTAGGGATATTGGCTTCAATCACTTGACGCTCATTGCTGCTGGTGGCTCAGGGTGGTAGGGAACTGATGCATTACAACTTCGCAGGCTCATGCTCCCAGGATGTAGGCACCGACTAGTCGGGATTGCAAATTATGCTTCCTGAATCGGAGCATGGTTCTACAAGTAGAATCAGGCCCCATTCTGGCCCATTCTTGAATCTTGCAAGGTCTAAACGGATGTCAAGTTTGGAAGAGCCTCGGAACATGGTAATGCTTGCCACCGACTCCTTGCCTTCAGGTCTGCAACCGACGCGTTTCGGGCCATTACAGACGCCCAAACCAAGTCGATGCATGGGTGGTACAGACAAGCCGCGGCTCCTTGAAAAGCTACTGTATGAGAAAAGGCAACAGGCATTCTGTCCGCGAAGGTGTGATGTTGTGAGAACAAATGGGTAGTTCCCAGAACTTGTGGTACCCCTAAATATAAGGTGAGGTGATATAACATATAACCTACCACGAAAATAGCCCACAACTTTGAGAACAACCCAAATAAATGGCTTCAACAAGCTCGCTGGCTGAGTGTACCAGGTCATCTTTGCAAGATCAAACAGTAAATCAAACACCATCCGAAACCACCGAATCATGTTGGACCAGATCATGGCAGCTTGAGGTCTGAGCATCGCGTCGGCTCAGCATTCCCTTTCAGAATCTTTCGAGTGAAACTGCTTGAGCACTTCAATGCAGCGCCAACAGCGCAGAAGCCTCGAAACATTCATCCCACTGTCTTTCCAGCTCCAACCCATCAACGTCACACCTCAGCATCTCATGAGGCAAGTGATCATAAAATCTGCTGGATGGCAAAACTCATCCAGGGCTCTGGCTGCGGTTCGCCCGCAATGGTGATCCAGTGGGGTACTGCCTCAAGAGCCTTCGGTGAAATCGTTAGCATCTGCCGTCTGTTGTAAATGCAAACAAGTTCCCTGCCGAGGATTTCATGCGCCAGCCTCGGTGCACAGCCACAACGTTTCCATAGCGTTACGTACCTATGCTGCATGGTCGCTTTCCGGAACTGTGCAGCAGACAGTCCGCAAAATGTTGTCTTCGAACAAATCCGGCACCGAGGAACAGCACTCATCAATGAAGCTTGGGTAGAATGGATCCTGTGTGTGGGACCTTTCTTGCAAGGCGGCGACACCTTGCCTATTTGCACATGCTCTACATCCATAATGAGCGGATGCTTAGTGCAGTCCATGGATCTGGGAAAGATGGACCAACCCTGCAACTAGCGCTAAACCGAAACGGGGCAACAGGTTCAGCGCCAAGTCGCTCTGCAGACGAAACCATCAAGGCTGCAGGCTGAGAGGAGCATTGAACATACGAAAGGCCTTTACGATTAGCGCTCAAATTACCGAAGCTAAGACTGCCAAATCTATTTAACCTCCAAACTGATGCCGCCAAGGCCTGAACTCTTTGTCACCCATTGTTAAAGCTGCCGAGCCCTTAGCACAATCCTGAGAAAACTACCCACAAGCAACGACCTACTTCTACGGCACTGCCAGACTTCTCGACGTGTGTTGATTGCCCGACACAACTCATCGCGGAAGACGGTCTGCGAAGAATTGTTCGAATTTACTAAAACATCTCTCATCCAACCTCAGAGCAACGCAGGACAGCTTCAGTCGTAGCGGCACGGACGTCGGGCTTCCCTAATGAAACGCTCCGTTCGGTACCTGCGGCCTTCGCATAACGCCTGACGTGCCGGGTGAAGTACCTGATGCGCACTGCCGTTCCAACTTCAACAAAACGCCTGTCCGGTTATGTCCGGAAGTCAACCAGTCCAAACCGAAAGTAAAAACCCAAAGAAAAGCTGCATTGTCGAGACACGCCTAATTGGAGCGCAGCCCGAAGACTGAACCGTTGCCGATAAGCTGCCCATGACCGACCAGAAATCAAAGTGTTTCATGCGGGGCATGGGCTGCCAAGAACCCTCTAAAACGCGCCTAACCTTACGAACCACCCCTACGTAATTTGACCAAATCCAAACTGGCCATTGCACCCTGGCAAGGAAAAGAAGGGCCAAAAAAATTGGCGCAAAGCTCTGCCCGAAATGCTTGGTAATCCCAGATCAAAGCCCTCCGAGAGCAGGACTGCAGTGCAGGAAGATGAGGGTGCAATGGTGACCGCCCCAAAAGCCAGGCGAAGAGGCTAGGCTTCCAGCTGCAAACACGAGCCATCAACAAAGAGATGGTAGGACGGGCGATCCGGGCATGGGACCATTGAGCCCATCCATGCAGAAGCCGGGAAGGCGGCAAGGCCTGAAGTTGGACAGCAGTTAGCGAAGTAGCCTCTCGACAGCTCCGAAGCTGCTCAGACTCCACAAGCTTGTGTCGTATGGAATCTCGCTCACCACAGAGCATAGCAGAGAGCATTCATTCGCGAATCATTGGTGAAAAACGTACGGCTGAAGGCAATTCGCAGCCTCAAAGCACGCATCCTGCTCAAAAGGTGCCGGAGAACTGCTGAATTTTGGCCACTTGTCACCTGGACGCGTTTTTCTTAGTAAAATTAGTGCCTCGACGGTAAGACCGCAAACGAGCGCCCAACTTTCGAGAATCCAAGGAGTGCAAGGCCCGCCTGCCACAGACTTTTGTGGCCTTTGGCAGTAGTGCACCAAAAGCCTGTTTTGGAGTGATCCACCGGCAGGTCCCGCGCTGTTGCAAAGCTTGCGATGGAGTGACTGGGCACTAGTGGCAACTGCGTCCCAGTTACCTATGAAACCAATGGCTTTGGAGATGCCCTGCGCGAAGCTGAAGCTGAGGTGGAACGCAACATGTGCAGCACTCCAGGCAGCTAAGATAAATTGAAGGGTCAGCTTCTGCAAGTCCAGTTGAGGAAACAAGGTGGGGGGCCCACCGAGCCCCTCACTTTGAATCTCCTGGCTCGAGCTCAGAGCGAAAGCCTGTTGAGTACTTTGGAGGAAAGGATCATCCTTCGCTAGCTGGACACACTCCAGCATGATAGCCTCAGACTGCACCGGCCCCCCGCTGCGATCGCCCAGATTACAGCGCGGTTGACCTGAGAACCCGAAGAGGGCACTCCATCACCAGGAGAAGCCTGCCACATGCGCACCACCGTGCCAAAATCACTGATATCTCCGCAGACGACTGGAACTCCTGATATCTGCTCTGCAGTATTCGCAGTGGGAGCCTGGAATCCGTTCTGCACCTGGACCGAAAACCCTATGGGCTCGCCTTCATCAGCAGTCTTGGATCGAAACCAGAATGCAAGAAATGTAAGAATCAAGAACCGAATCAAAAACAGAGGGCGCCAGACCAAAGTCTGACCCTGAGTCACATGCACGAGGCAGGACTCAGAGCGTTTCACGCCCTTGATGGCATTGGCAAGAACCAATCTAAAAACAGCCCCCACCCCAAAATTTACGTGACGGGGAGGATGGAGGCTCTTCTTTGCAGCTCGAATTCAGAAAGCCGCATGCGACCTGAAGTCTGAACTAGTTTAGGCTTTAGGTTTCGCCTGGGGGTTTTCCTCGGGTGCGGCGGTAGCCACAACCTCCAGCCCGAGGCGTAAGCTAAAACTTGATAGGGATTGTATAGGGGTAAGAAAGGATGTGGGCGAAGGATTTAGTGCATGTACGCTACTCTAACATGGAACCCCGAGGTGGCCCTGTAAAGACTACAGGTTCTAAAAAGGGCGTTTTAGAGGGGTCCAACTTCTTCTAGAACCTCCCTCTGCGACACCACCTTTTTGAGCTTGCTTTGCAACCGAATGCTTCTGCCGCCAATATAGAATTGGCTCAGATGCTCAAAGCTGGCAAAGGCTTTTGCACAGAACCTCCTGTTTCCTGGAGGACTGGGCATCGGAGACTTGAAGGATGGTGTGAGATCTTGCCTGTCTCCAATTCATCAACCACACACGTGAGGATGTGAAAATGCTGTCAACGGTGCGCCATGAAGTAGAAGGGTCCGCAGCATGCCGGGCAAGACCAAACATGTTGAGACATCTCTAGGGCGAAATGGAACTTGAGAAGCATAAAGAGAATTGGCGATCTTCAAAGAAGGCAGAATCAATCAGAATCATCAGTAACAAGATTGAAGATCTGATGCATTTTGCTTGCTCAGGGGTGTACAAGGTTTGGCACAACCAGACCGCATTGAAATTCAAGTCGCAGATGCCCTTACGCACGGCAGGCAGTACATCTTTCACAACTGCCCGTGGCTTTCAAATCGCATGAGCGTCACCTGTTGCAACACGTAATCCCTTTTAGGGTGATGCAGGCGGAGAAGAATCTAATGGCATAAACCTAGTATGCTGTCATGCGCGACTACCTTCCTGACAAGGTAGCGTGTACAGTTTCGCAGTAAAAGCTCTTTACCCAAGTAGAAGCACATGCAGTGCATCATACATCTCATCTAAGCTCTTGAGTCGCTTATGGCGTTTGGGGACAGCAAGGAAGGTCAATGACCCTTTCAGACGAAGTAGTCGTCAGAGCCCTTGCAGCGATGCATCTTGAGGCTCCTTGCAAAGGCATCGGGAAGACCTTTGGCCAATAGCACCACGTAAGCAAAGTCCTTCCAGCCGGGAGCACTCTCTGCAACACTGCTTGCTGCTCAGAGCAGCTGCCAGGGTGCTTCACGTAGACCGCGAGCTTCTTGTTCTCAGCGCTGCAGACAGCACCATTTCCCAGCCAAAGCCGAAGCTGAGATTTGAACCTCATCCATGACAACCTGATGGGCACCAAACATGTCAATGTACGAGTCTTTGACGCGAAAGTCCATGCATGCACCCTTGCTGCTTTTCTTCTTACTCTACTTAGGTCTTGCACACATGCATACGTGAGATGGCCTCGTCCCATACCTCTGTTCACTAATGCGGCTGCAGATTGGAGAGTGTATTCGAATTGTGCTCCCCTGTTGGTGACAAGGGCTTGCTGAGAGTGTACAAACCTGTCGGAAGTCTTGTTCTTGAGGTGGAGATTATCGGTTTCACATGTGTGAGGAAGTAGCTACAGCCGCCAAGACGCATGCGGGGTCTCCGTTTCAGGAGACATCATCTTCAAGTTCCGTGAAAGCTTCGCTGACCTGGAGGCCTCGGCTGGTACTGGGCTCGTTTTCACAAGCTGCTTGATGAACTGGTTTTGTCAGACAAGACTCCAAGGCCAGTCCAAACTCTTTGAGATCTTCTTGGGGAGTGCCCAGTGCTGGCGACAAACCAGCCAACCACCTGCAGCAGACAGAATTGGCTTTAGCGCCGGAGGCCCTGCAAAAAGGTACTTGAGCAGCCTTTCGCTTCCGTCTGCAAGTTTTGTACACTTGGACTCCTTTTTCGACAACTCCATGTTGACAGTTGTCGCGTTGCCTCTGGTGCAGCTTGCTGCTCAGTGTTTTGCACAGTGCTTCTTGAACTGCCTGCCCTGCTGCCAAGGAACATGCGGCTTTGCCTGACTAGCAGGTTCAGCACCAAGCACAGCTAGCCAGGACTTCAAGACTGCGGGCTTCTGAAGCAGTGCCAAATACAGGTGCAATTTCATCCACTACCGTTGCAGACTTTGAAAGCTCCTATGAGCAGCTTCCGAAGAAATTTGCTTTCATGGTCAACGGCAGCTCGGCAGTCTAAGGCCTGTACCCGTTGTTGTGGTTGTTGACGTGGTCGTGGTTGTGAGGGTAGTCGTCGTAGTGGAGGTTGAGGTTGATGTGAGGTATGGTGGCTCCGAACAACACTTTGCAGTGCACCTGTAGAATCATGGAAGATGCCTTCGTAAGGTGCACCATGTGCAGTCATGATTTCTCCTCGTTGGCTTGAAGCCAACATAGTAGGTCGCTTCCTGCAGAGTGGAGTATGAAACGAGGAGCCTGCAAATGTCTTCCTCATATCATTTCAGACAAGAAGCATAGGCGGAGGTACCTTGGAGTCAAAGCTTGCCAGTACTTTTGCTCAAGCTTCCAGGGCCCTGAGCAACAGACCAGCTAACGAAGGATCGCTCTTTGGATCCTTGGTGACGGCACACTCCCGTGAAGATCTTGATGTCGGCAGCGTAGAGTTCAGGGCATCAGCCAAGTTGGCCTTGCAAGAGTGCCGAATTCTGAGAAGGCTTAGCAAGGCTGCTTACTTTTTGGTCTGCCTCAACGGAGTGACAGCCGCGAAGCACCAAGAAGTCAAGCTTGTAGCTCTCGGGACTGCGAGATTTGCAAGTGGCAAATCTCGAAGACAAGTCCTGAAGCAAAAGCGAATGTTTTGCCATCCATGCATCTGATAAACTTGCAGCCGTCCTCAGATCCTTCATGGTCTTTATATGCTTCCAGAAAGCACTTGATTGACTCCAGGGCAAACCACTGGGCCTTGCAGAATTCCGAAAACGTGTATTTAAAAGAAAACCTTGGACTACATGAACTGAAGACTCAATGCCTTCAAGCTCACTTCAATCTTGCACTGCGACCTTGGCAAAACAGACTCAAAAGTCTTCCTTCCGATGTGCGAAAAAGAAAGCACCAGGGTCTGATTGAAGCAGAGCTGCGCATGAAGGGACGCCCGGTCAGAAATGCTATCCTGACGGCTACGGTATGGTAATGTGTACTTCGCCATTTTCTGCGTTCCTATTCTCACCTTCATGAACATGTGAAGAGCCCTGTAGACGCCTGCCGCTTAAGAAGCAGCAAGAATGAGGCAGCGCATTTTTCAACATTGGCTTATGTTGTCCAGACAACTGCCCTGACACGGCCTTGAAGACCCTGTGGAATTCCAGCAGCTACGACCGCTCGCGCAAAGAGATCCTGGCCTTGATGCAGCTGCCATAGGTCCCGCATGAGTCGATCCGATCAAGCGCCTTACTCACAGCCGAGCAAGTGTGACAAAGATCGCAGATCCAAAGTGCCGCCTGCCTGTTTGCATGCTGCAGCGTCCATGTCATCCTGAAGAGATGTGCAGTCTCTTCCATCTTGCTGGTGACCTGGAGTTTCCGAGCATGTGCTGGGCTGCTCAGCTTGACACAATCTCATGCGCAAGCAATCTTTTCTCTGGGCGAGCTTTGTAGACTATCAAGGACGGAAGAACATCTACAGCAACCGCAATCCAGACCGGCGCGAACATCTCAGCTCAGTGCTCTTCATTGAATTGTACCTGTCAGTAGATAAAGCGGCCATCTTACAACAGGCTTAAGCGTTGCTTTGGCTTGCCTTGTCACCTGCGTCTCATAGCTTGCTGTTGACTCCTTGCAGCGCTTCTCAATGTCGTCATACTGCTGAAGAAGCTCCTGTTCAAGTATTTCTAAGACCTCTTCGTTGTGCTATTTGCTAAACAAGCTGCCTCCCAGTGCATTAGCTGCTTCATCAAATAGGTGCCCACGCTTGGGCTGTCATGATGATCACAACGTGTTGCCCAATCCTTGATCTTAATTTGCTACTGTTGTCACCAGGTCGCAGGATCGATAGCAATTTCAACTTCTTGACACGATCCGCTACGACAAGCATGAAATGATGCGCAAACCACATATCACATATCACATCCAGTGGTTTCGAAGCCGTTCTTTGCAACTTGGCGTCTTGAAGAGGAGCTTGGGAAACATCAGATGCAGCCAGCAATTTCTCACAATCGGCTGACCGAGCCGTCAACAGCCTAGTGCCAGGTTGATAAATGAAACGAAACAGCCCCAATTCTTGACTCTCCAACAGCCGCCTGGGAAGACTGATTAGTGCCGCCGAAACATTGTCAGATGCCTGGATGCAATGCAGTTTAGGAATATGTCCACTTTGGGCTTCAAGGTCCACATTGCTGGCCAAGAGCTGCTGCTGCAAAGCGGTAGCAAGACTTGATAGCCTGCGACAGTGCTGCACAAGAAGTATGCAGTCCTTCAAGTAAGGTCAGGCCGTGTTCCACGTAACATGTTTGCCCACAAGATTGCCCCCACTTCAAGGTTGCAAAACATCTGCAACAGCAGGCAGCGGCGTCTTGAATCTACACATCATGCCAAGCAACCTTGCTCTTGTTGACTAAGGAATCACGGACAGCATTGGAGGCATTCAGTCCACGCCAAAGTGCGTTGTAACCTCAGCACCAACTATCATTGATCACTCGAAACAACCTTGCACAGAAAGCAGCGCATCTACTTTGAAATTCAAGTGTGCAGCCGAACTCGTTCTTACGCCCAGCTCCATGATTGGCACTCGCGCACGAAACGCAAGGTACTGGTGTTGATTGCCAGGGTTGTGATCTCTTCTTGCAGCCAATGGGGCATTCCTGGACACCCTCATCGGCACGAGTGATTGCCTTTGTTGGCGTGAAGCTGCAATTTCCTTTTAGAGACTGACCCGGGCCTTCTGCGCGGCCACGTGCCTTTGCTGAGTCACAGCTTGATTGAAAGTTTGGGACTTGCCGCCATCTCAGGGCCCTGCTGATCCAAGATTCCGGGCTTGAGAGTTTTCTCAATAACACCCATAATTTTCGTCAATGCACTTTGCAAATGAGGTCCTCCAGCCTGCAGAAACATGAATGGATGCCAAGCCTCCGGAAACACACTGAGAGCGCGCCTTCTCCGACAATGACACCAGGGCAGCCGCAAAAGAGCGGAGGTAGCGGTCAAAGTGCCTGCGGAATGGTGTGGGTTGCTGCGGCCGTCATGCTGCTCTTTCTAGCAAGGGCACCGCACCTCACGTCTGAGACAGTTTGGGCAGAGACTCCTGTGAGTAGTTCATGAATCTCGTTCCTCTCCTGCAGTGACATGCTTCCAATGAACTGATGGGAGGTTTGAATTCTGGGCTTCTGCACCTCGCTGGAGAGAGCTGAATGTGTCTCCAAGAGTGACAGCACCGTGCGATAGTGATCTCCGGCGGGGGCCTCGGGCAGCTGAACCACATCAGGCTAAGAAGTGGGACCGGAACTCGGAACTGGGACCTGCGTACAGCTGAGCCACAAACGATTTCAAGACAAGAAATGACAAGTCAAAGCGCCCCCAAAGCTGGAGGGCTCTAGAGCTCCTGAAGCCTTTTTCAGTTAAGTTAAAAGAGTCTTTACTGACGAACCCGGGGCCAGAGACCGGTGTGGGCTGCGGGCCGGGTTAGCAGCGCGGATTCCTCTTTGGGTTAGCGTGGACGAATGCGGGGAAAGATCATGATGGTGGTAAGGCCCATGGTTTGCATCGGCTGCCTGCCGAATAATCAATTGCATTGAAATCCACAACAAAAATTACTCTAACAGAAGTGCCACATCGAAGCCGTAACCTTACTGGACTGCTTCATGTGTGTGTGTCAGACTGGCAATCGCTAGCCCGTGCTGTACTCAACATTCTGAGGCATGAGCCGTAAATGGTGTGCCGACAGAAGGCCTTTTAAACACGCTTGCTTGGATTATACAAACTGCTCCTGCAAAAAGGGGCCTCTTGACTGCTTGGGCACAAAGGAGGAGGCAGCCGATCAGAGATAGGCCTGTCACGATGCGGCCAGTGGCCAGTGTACCGCCAAAACTGAAACCGCGTCCCTGGCTGCCTGCATGCCTTATCTTCATTGGTGGGAGGGAGCTACCTGTCACCAGGGATTGGCAGCCGTCTCGTGACTTGTTGTCATTGAACCTCTATGTATTTCAGACAGGCTGCTTCGTCCCGCTCATCAATAGGGAGCGCAGCTTGTGTGCTTCGAAACACCCAAGCGCGCGTCAAGCTTGCTGAGCTTGGAAGCTTCACTTGCCCTCCCAATTGTCAGATTGTCTGGGCAGGGCCGAAGTTCAGGCTCTTGACCCAGAAAGCTGCGCCGTCACGAAAGGCTTCTGGAGCTGCATGTCCTCCCCGTGGGAGGATACAACAAGAGGACAACCCCAGCCAAGCTCGGCCAAGGGAGGTGTGGAGTCCAGGAAAGTTTGGGGATGTTTGGGGTCAGGCGATTAGGCAACGAGGGGTCTCTGGTAAGTCGGAGCGCATAGGGGTATACAGTGGTTCTTGTGTGGACCCAGGCCGGGCAGCGGGCTTGCGCTAGATATGGAGAGGTTTGGAGCGCAAAACGCTTGTCGTCCAGCTTTACTAAGCGCTGCAGAAGCCTGACCAACCAGTTACCTGTGTGATTTCCTCATTGATAAAGTATCAGCTTTCACTATGTAGCTGCATTTGCTGGGTGCATGTTGGAACACTTCGTTGTACCCAGCCGATGCTTGACATGGCACCCCACAGCTTCATGTAAATGGCACAACCTGAAAATGGAAGCTTAATGGCAGCTCGCTGACCGCTCTGCGCACAAGCAATCAGGAATTCTCGGTGCTTACTTGCTCAAACTCAAGGCGAACGTAGGGCTCTTGGACATGTGGCATGCGCAAGAAATATTTTTGCAAAGCTGCATTTCATGTGGCAGTTGCGTACGCATGTTCTGCAAAATGACGGACATCATCCAGGCAGTGTGCCAAGGGTTTGGCAGCATTGGCAGCGAGAGATAGTGAACAGAGCTGCTATCATGTTCTGCTTCTTTTGCAAGCGCTCGCAATCTTCGGAGTCAGCATTGGCCCATGCATGGCATGGTGTCTTTGCCCCTCATGAGACTTTGGCCCTAATAGACCGGAAATCTGCATGCCACCTTTGGCGGCATCATGATAAAACAAAACAAAACTTCTGAGTACTACGACAAGTATCACTGACCTTGAACCCAAGCTCCAGAGAAAGAGATGCGGCTTAAGGTGATCATGGGTTATCTGACAGTTCCGTAAAATGTGAGTTTATGATGCTTAAGGTCACGTGAGAAAGCCAGGCAGCCACCCACTGCTGCATGCTGAAAGCTGCAGGCCCAATGCACTTGCCATGGACCTTCTTTCACTGTGTCTCTTGCAGTCGAGCTCGCAGCCTGAGTGTAGACTTCGTTCTCGAGACTGCCATGAGGTGACTGTCTCAGACAGGCCAAAGCGAAGCATCTCAGCTCCAGGACTTCTGAGCCTCATCTTCGGCCCTTTGCCTGAGAAGCCGCTCCTGCAATGCACGGAGGAAAGGGACAAGAGGTGCAGATGGTGAAGACCAGGAGGGCACTCCGCCTGTCGCAGCTGATCTTTTAAATCTCTGGCACCTCCAGTCTGCATCAGTCTGCTGCATCTGCTGCAAGACCTCCAATCCATCGGAATAATACACTCCGACCTTGGTCCAGAACCAGAGAGGCCGCTGCGTGGCTAGACCTCGTGAAGACACTCACAATCATACAGAGAGGAGTCCTGTAGCTAAGGTACGTACCGTTTGGAGGCCCGCGATGATGTTTGGCCTACCTTCCGGGAGGCAAGTGCACTTGAGGGTCCGACAAGTCCAGAATCGACTTAGACGAACATGACGATCATACCCGACTCATAACTGACCAGCACTACTCGCGCAAGAGGTGATCAAAAATGTCTTCTATCACTGTGCTGATGCCAGCAAGATCGATTGACTACTTGCAGACAACGCAACTGTACTCCGAGGCTCGAGCATCTCCAAGTGCCGAGCTGAAGCTTGAAGTGGTACTCCTTTCGCTGTGTGCAAGACGTGTGTCCGACGTCAGCTGGTAGAAAGAAACTAGAACGGCCAAAGCGTCTACTTAGTGATGGGAGTCCCATACGACAAATCCCGCATGCCTCAGGTTCCCCAGGTGGCCTGCACGATTCGCGCGGAGCTCGCTTCTGGCTACCTGTCTGAGCATAACATATCCATGCGCAACCCATCCAGATCTGAGTGTAGAGGCCTGCATCTTCCCGTTCGGATCCTGCGCCTGCTACACTTGCAAATGCAGCATGTGTAAAGCATGGGACGAGCGCAGACCTGGTCCTGGCAGCGCGATGAATGCCCGCACGTGCGAGGCACTGAGCCGGATTGGAAACAAGCCTCAAGCATCCGCGCCCTCTCGCAGCTACCCCTTGCATCGAACATCACTGACGACATCGCCTCCGGAACCTACCTCTGGCCGCGGGGACAGCGGGGGAAATGTTGCCCAGAATTCCTGCAAGGTAAACTGGCCACTCAGAATTATGAAAATACAACTTGCAAACATTGTGGCCTCAGAGCCTATCCGCGCCCGCCACTGCATATCTGCCTCTCGCAGAACACGAACCCTTTCTGCTGACTCATGTGCATGTGCAGGGTCCTGCGAAGGGCTCACAAGTGAGGTAGTCGGCATGGCTGCTCGAGTTGCTTTTTTTTTTAAACGTGAATAGCGAACCAGAATTTGTTGATTGACGTTTGCTACTGTATACGCAACCGTAGTTGTCCCCATCTTCAGCTGAAGCACACAGTATAAATGCAATTTCTGGCAACATCCACACCTGCACACGATGCGCAACAGCATCTCAGGCATGGCAAAGGCCATTTTTGCGGAGTCACATCAGCGGCCATGCGTGCGTATTCCCCTCAGGGGGTTGGCCCGGGATGGGATCAGCAAATTCAATGCGTGCGCTGCACATCTGAAGCCGTGACCGTTAAACACACGATGCTCCATTCTGTTCAAAGTGCTGATCTGACTTTCCATTGCAAAGACTTCACACAGGTCAAGGCTGCACAAAAACATCAAACGGCCAAAGACCAAGCATGGAACAGGCTCTGCTGCTCCCTCTTGTCTGCCATGCAGAATCCTTGGTCCACTACGTTGCCAAGCGGGATAGGAAAACGAGCTACGTATTCTGTCCATGCTCTGCTAAATGCAGGTGCAGCGTGCAGTGTCCTGCAATGGCGCTTGCTTCCCACATGTTGCCCAAAAGATGTGGAAACAGCCAATCTGCTCAGATTTCTCAGGCTGCTCAGGAGAGGCAGGTCCAACCAAGAGCATACCTGAAGTCCAACCGGCTCCAGAACTGCTGTGAGCGCATGGACAACAGACTGCTTCCACAGCACGACTTCCTGGTAGTAATGTTGCTTCCGGAGGTAGAACCACAAAAAGGCCGTGGCCAGTCCGAGGAGACAAAGGAAACTAAGATTTGCTGTTGTGGGTAACTAGCTAACACGGCTAAAGAGGCTGTGGATGAACACTTCGACACTGCAATGAGAGGAAAACAAATTTAGGGTGAGTTGAATCTGCATTTCTCTGGAGGAATATCGTGTGGCGCGATGTGCTATTTTTCTCTCGTCACCCTCTTTTTGTACAATCATGCTTGTAACCATCTGAATTTGCTGCCATTCTGTAGGCAGGCGTAATTTGTAAACGTGCAACTTAAATGATGCAGATCGTCCGACTGGAAACGCACCTCGGGCCAAGGTCTCCAAGTGCTTTTGCAGTCCATCGAACCATCCGGCCTGTGCTCGGCAGGTATTTGGGTGCCAGGGCGGCCGCTTGACGGCATCCGAGGGATGGTACCCCTCGAACACGAATTCCGTGCCGCTTCAGCTTCTCAATGCCTCTTTGAAAGGCCGAGGCATCAGAGATCGCGGTACTTAGAATGATTTCCTCCTCTTCAAAAACAACCTCTTCTGTACAGGAAATGCCGGCGCTGCCAGATCAAACACGGCCACAAATACATTCCGGCAGACCATGTGATGCTGTTGCACGCAGCATCACAGAGACTCGGCTGTGATTGGTCCACCCCAGTGCTCGCAGGCAAAGATGCAGCAACAGGCAACAAGTGTAGCTGAAAACCACTGTCAAAATGCGAGAAAACAGAAGGTGCAAAGTGCTGCAAAATGGATTGTCTGCTGCATCCTTCGAGCTTTCACGCAGGGGATCTTGCGAAGCTTCGGCCAGGATCAGGGAATGACCGCCTTACGGTTTGCAAACCGTGCTTTTGCATGCCCTGGCGTCAATAAAACTCACAGACACAGCTCCACCTCCGGGAAGCAGGTCCCTCCGCATGACGCCATGTTCCACGCTCGGCGAAGATCGCGGTTTGGGCGGTGCCCGAGCTCCGCAAGCGGTGGGCCTAGGCTAAATATAACCACACATCACCACACGCGTGAAAAAAAAAAAAAGTGAAGCTCACAAATACCAAACTTGAAGTAAAAAGCATCGCCAGAGCATAAAGCTTTGACTTGCTTGGCAAAAGAAAGCCTCAAAGCACGGAAAGAACGACTGACACCTTCATTGCTAGAGCTATTTCAGTTAAGTACGAGAAACGTACTTAGACACGGAGCAACACGACGGACAGTGTCAC